>CM042242.1:1956964-2036964 GCA_023566225.1 Romanogobio albipinnatus
GACTCTCCTGCCCTTCCCGCCTCCGTCTGGCTTCTCTGTTGGCTTTTTTCCTGCTTTTTTCGGGGTGGCAGCAGGAAGTTGACGGTCAGAGGTCAACAGGAAGTGAAGCGCATTAATTTGCTGCATGTGTTGAATCATTTCGGGGAGGGGGGGTGGGGGGGTGTAGATCGTTTCGGCTGGAAAATGTGTGTGTGTGTGTGTGTGTAGCTTAGCAGGAATGTCGGAGTTTCTTGGCAAGACGGCGGGCTTGTAATAACTCCAGATGTGCGGGCCTGGCGTGTTTTTTCTTCTGAAGCCGATTTCCTTTCCCTGTCCGCGTGAATAAAGAGGCCTTTATGCTGGACGCCCCCCCCCCCACCCCCCCCACACACACACACACACGTAAACGCTGGGAAACCGGCTCAAAATCAGGACCAGATTGGATGTGGGAGGCAACAGGCGAGAGCGAGTCGACTGTCCAGTGCACTTCTCCGTAGTGCTGTTTACTACAGGGTTAAAGGTCACCGTGCTCATGGATTACAGTAGTGATGCTGTATAAGGTTTTCCTCTCTCGGGTGGGTTCAGACGCTCTCTCTGTCAGTGAGTCAGGGTCGGGGGGGCGGCGGTGTTTGCTTTAGCTACGGTTTCTCCTCTCGGACTCGGGAACGCCTCCGCGGGAGCTGGCTCAGCAGCCGGACGCGAGGGAATGCTGCTCAAACACACTCCTGGATATTTAAGGACATTTGCATATTTTAACTGGAATTTTCAAAAATGTTTTGCAAAATTAAATGAACAAATGTAATATTTAGAATTGAAAAAAGTACATATGATAAAATGAATGCGGTTTACTTCATTTATTATTAGTTTATTAAAACATTGAAAATTCACAATTTTTTTTTTATTTAAACTGAATGTTTTGTATTACTTTAATTAAAAAAAAAAAATTAAAAAAATTCAGTTAAAGTAGTACCTACATTTAGATGTTTTAAATATTATTTAATAAATGAAATAAACAGCATTAATTAACTAATTAATATTTCAAAAATTTACTGGAAATCCCAATCGCTGGATTAAAACAACCCAATCGCTGGGCTAACACAGCTCAATCGCTGGGCTAACACAGCCCAATCGCTGGGCTAACACAACCCAATCGCTGGGCTAAAACAACCCAATCTCTGGGCTAAAACAACCCAATCTCTGGGCTAACACAACCCAATCGCTGGGCTAAAACAACCCAATCGCTGGGCTAACACAACCCAATCGCTGGGCTAACACAACCCAATCGCTGGGCTAACACAACCCAATCGCTGGGCTAACACAACCCAATCGCTGGGCTAACACAACCCAATCGCTGGGCTAACACAACCCAATCGCTGGGTTAAAACAACCCAATCGCTGGGCTAACACAACCCAATCGCTGGGCTAACACAACCCAATCGCTGGGCTAACACAACCCAATCGCTGGGCTAACACAACCCAATCGCTGGGCTAACACAACCCAATCGCTGGGTTAACACAACCCAATCGCTGGGCTAACACAACCCAATCGCTGGGTTAACACAGCTCAATCGCTGGGTTAACACAGCTCAATCGCTGGGCTAACACAACCCAATCGCTGGGTTGTAACAACCCAATCGCTGGGTTAACACAGCTCAAATGCTGGGCTAACACAACCCAATCGCTGGGCTAACACAACCCAATCGCTGGGTTAACACAACCCAATCGCTGGGCTAACACAACCCAATCGCTGGGCTAACACAACCCAATCGCTGGGTTAACACAACCCAATCGCTGGGTTAACACAACCCAATCGCTGGGCTAACACAACCCAATCGCTGGGTTAAAACAACCCAATCGCTGGGTTAAAACAACCCAATCGCTGGGTTAAAACAACCCAATCGCTGGGTTAAAACAACCCAATCGCTGGGTTAAAACAACCCAATCGCTGGGTTAACACAACCCAATCGCTGGGCTAACACAACCCAATCGCTGGGCTAACACAACCCAATCGCTGAGCTAACACAACCCAATCGCTGGGCTAACACAGCCCAATCGCTGGGCTAACACAGCCCAATCGCTGGGCTAACACAGCCCAATCGCTGGGCTAACACAGCCCAATCGCTGGGCTAACACAACCCAATCGCTGGGCTAACACAGCCCAATCGCTGGGCTAACACAGCCCAATCGCTGGGCTAACACAGCCCAATCGCTGGGCTAACACAGCCCAATCGCTGGGCTAACACAGCCCAATCGCTGGGTTAAAACAACCCAATCGCTGAGCTAACACAGCCCAATCGCTGGGTTAAAACAACCCAATCGCTGAGCTAACACAACCCAATCGCTGGGCTAACACAACCCAATCGCTGAGCTAACACAGCTCAATCGCTGGGTTAAAACAACCCAATCGCTGGGCTAACACAGCCCAATCGCTGGGCTAACACAACCCAATCGCTGGGTTAAAACAACCCAATCGCTGGGCTAACACAACCCAATCGCTGAGCTAACACAGCCCAATCGCTGGGCTAACACAGCCCAATCGCTGGGCTAACACAACCCAATCGCTGAGCTAACACAACCCAATCGCTGAGCTAACACAACCCAATCGCTGAGCTAACACAACCCAATCGCTGAGCTAACACAGCCCAATCGCTGGGCTAACACAGCCCAATCGCTGGGCTAACACAGCCCAATCGCTGGGCTAACACAGCCCAATCGCTGGGCTAACACAGCCCAATCGCTGGGCTAACACAACCCAATCGCTGGGCTAACACAACCCAATCGCTGGGTTAAAACAACCCAATCGCTGAGCTAACACAGCTCAATTGCTGGGCTAACACAACCCAATCGCTGGGCTAGCACAACCCAATCGCTGGGCTAACACAGCCCAATCGCTGGGATAACACAACCCAATCGCTGGGCTAACACAACCCAATCGCTGGGCTAACACAACCCAATCGCTGAGCTAACACAGCCCAATCGCTGGGCTAACACAACCCAATCGCTGGGCTAACACAGCCCAATCGCTGGGCTAACACAGCCCAATTGCTGGGCTAACACAACCCAATCGCTGGGCTAACACAACCCAATCGCTGAGCTAACACAACCCAATCGCTGGGCTAACACAACCCAATCGCTGGGTTAATGAGGTGAGGTTGTTTTTCAGGGGTTAGTTCCAGTGAAAGGAACTCTTAATGCTTCACCAAGACATTTTGGACAATTTCATGCTCCAAATTAGAGCGGAGACTGAGAGCCAGGCCTTCTCGTCCAACATCACAAATGAATCCCCATAAACACACTCCTAACCCTTGAGGAAAACCTTCCCAGAAGAGCTGAAGCTGTTAGAGCCTGCGGATGAAGAATGGGATGGCGTTACAGCTCGTGTGTGTGTGTAAAGGCAGGCGTCACAAACCGTTTGGCAATAGTGTGTGTGAGCTCCTAACACATAAGAAGCGAGCGCACAGAAGGCCGTGTGGGAGGTCAGCGTTTGACCTTGGCAGTGGGGGGCGACCGGCGTCCGTGTGAGGCCGTTATCCTGCAGACTTTAAAGAGCTTTAGCGCAGGACGGGGAGGGGTAACGACGTTAGCATGCCCGCGCCGCTGTAGACATTAGCATGTGTTCAGAGAACGCACGTCTTTGAGACGCACAATTCAAAACAGAACTGACTCTCTGGCGTTCCTGCGGTGCGATGACTCTTCTCTTCTCTGAATCACAGACTCTGTTCTTTCCGATCAGGAGGTTTTGCAGAGAGTCATGTTTTCGCAGGAGCAGACGCTCTTACGGTTTAGAATATTTACTAAATCCGTTTGTTTGGAGGGCTTGTGTAAATTAACCATATTCATGGCTAAATATTTAAATAATAAATATCAGTTTTCTGTCTTTTTTGTTCTTGACAAGGCTATTTTAGTCACTCACAGATCCTATGAAATCAGTTAAATTTATTCTGTTTTTTTTTTTTGACTTAAATTTAATTTTATTAATCAAAAAGCATTTTAAGTGCCCTATATAAAATATGTTTTTTTTTCTTCTCAAATTCCATTCTATTTTTATTTAATTTTTTTATTATTATTTATACAAGTTTTCTGTATTTGGAATTTTTTTTGGACTACATTTTAATGATTACATTTTATTTTATTAAATCAAAAAACATGTCTAAATGAAATCATGAAACGTACACAATTTATTAAAAGTTTCACAATAATTACAATTTAAGGGCCTATGAAAAAATGTTTTTCCCTCAAATTCCATTTATTTTGTTCCAAATTCTGTTGTAATTTTTCTGGATACCATTATTTTTTGGACTTAAATAAAATTGTATTAATCAAAAGCACGTCTAATTAATCGAAATCCTGAAACGTACACAATTTAACATTATTAAAAGTTTAACAAAAAGTGCCTTATATATAAAAACATTTTTTTTTTTTTTTAATTCCATTTAATTTTTTATTATTTATAAAAATATATATATTATTATTTAAGTGTTTCCATTTTTGGACTTTATTAAATCAAAAAACATGTCTAATTAATTGAAATCATGAAACGTACAAAAATGTAACATCAATTTATTAAAAGTTTAACAAAAATGACATTTTAAGGCCCTAAGAAATAAGTTTTTCCCCCTCAAATTACATTTTATTTTTTATTAATTAAATATTTATTGTATTTTTTTATTATTTATTGTTTTTCTGGACTCCATTTTAATGGTTAAACAAACTTGTATTATATCAAAGAGCACGTCTAATTAATTGAAATCATGAAACGTATACAACTTAACATCAATTTATTAAAAGTTTAACAATAATTATAATTTAAGCCCCATGAAATGCGTTTTTTCCCTCAAATTCCGTTTTATTTTTATTAATTATTTATTTAAAAATTTTTCTTATTATTTATACGTTTTCTGGATTTGTTTTTTCTCAAACACAGTTTTATTTTTTATTAATAATTTTTTTTTATTTTTTATTATTATTTAAACAAGTTTACTGTATTCCATTTTTTTCCGTTAGAATATTTTTGGACATTTTATTGTATTAAATCAAAAAGCATGTCTAATTAAAAGAAATTATGAAAACGTACACAAATGTAACAACAATTTATTAAAAGTTTCACAATAATTACATTTTAAGGCCCTAAGAAATACGGTTCCCCCCTCAAATTCCATTTTATTTTTTATGAATTAAATATTTATTTTATTTTTTACAAATATAACAAGTTTTCTGGATGAGTTTTTTACCCCTCAAATTCCACTAAATCTTTTATTAATTAATTATTCATTTAATTTTTTATTATTATTTATTTATGTTTTCTGGATTACATTTTTTTCAGTGTAATTTTTTTGGACTTTGAAACAAACGTGTATTGATCAAAAAGCATGTCTAATTAATTTAAATCATGAAACGGATACAATTTATTAAAAGTTTAACAATAATTATAATTTAAGCCCCCATGAAATAATTTAATAATGTTTTATTCTTTTATTTTAATTATTTATATACGTTTTTTTTCTGTTGTAATTTTTTTTGTACTCAATTTTAATGGTTTAATTAAATTTGAATAAAGCACAAACACCGAGTGTAAAAGCTGCAGTGTTTGACTGAAGAGGCAGTTTCAGATGATGTTGTGAGTTTTGTGGAGTGTGTGTAGAGCTGTGTGAGGGAGCGCTCGGAGCAGAGACGCTTCCTTTTTTCCTTTTGTGAATTAAAGACAGAAAGAGGGAAAAAAACATGCATTTTGAAAATTGCCTTTGGCCTGGGCTCAAGGCGCAGTCGTTCTTTTAATGAGAGGTTAGAGCGCCATTATTGCTCCCAGATGCCTCCCCGCGTCTCTCCGGCCTTTGATGCAAACCCAACACACACACACACACACACACACACACTTCTGTTTCAGGCCGCTTCATTTTTGGTTCAGTTCTACACACTCTGCCGTTGAAAAGTTTCTGATCTGTAAGATTTCCAGTGTTTCTAGAAGAAGTCTCTTCTGCTCACCAAGGCTGTGTTTATTTGATTAAAAATATTTTTAAAAACGGTTAAAATTGTGAAATATTATTCAAATGTAGATCAGCCGTTCTCTATGTGAATCTATAGTAACGTGTAATTTATATCCTGTGATCAAAGCTGAATTTATCAGCATTACTCTTCAGTGTCACGCATCATTCTCATGTGAGGATCTGACACATTTATGATTCTCTGATGAACAGAGAGGTCAAAAGAGCAGTATGGATCTGACAGAGAAGCTTCTACAACACTGTGCCAACGCTCAAACGCTTTGGGTCAGTAAAGATATTAATGAGGGCTTAAAGATATTAATCCATTTATACCATTTCATCAAAGACGCATTGAATTGATCAGAAGTGACAGTAAAGACATTTATAATGTTTGTAAAAGATTATATTTCAGATAAATTATGTTCTTGTGAACTTTCTGTTCATCAAGGAATCACTGATAATAATCATAAATGTTTCTTGAGCAGCAAATCATCAAATTAGAATGATTTCTGAAGGATCACATGACACTGACGACTGGAGTAATGTCTGGAGTAGTAATGTCTGGAGTAAGGACTGGAGTAGTAATGTCTGGAGTAATGTCTGGAGTAATAATGTCTGGAGTAATGTCTGGAGTAGTAATGTCTGGAGTAAGGACTGGAGTAGTAATGTCTGGAGTAAGGACTGTAGTAATGTCTGGAGTAAGGACTGGAGTAAGGACTGTAGTAATGTCTGTAGTAATGTCTGGAGTAGTAATGTCTGGAGTAATGTCTGGAGTAAGGACTGGAGTAGTAATGTCTGGAGTAATGTCTGGAGTAGTAATGTCTGCAGTAAGGACTGGAGTAGTAATGTCTGGAGTAAGGACTGGAGTAGTAATGTCTGGAGTAAGGACTGGAGTAGTAATGTCTGCAGTAAGGACTGGAGTAATGTCTGTAGTAGTAATGGCTGTAGTAGTAAAGTCTGGAGTAGTAATGTCTGGAGTAAGGACTGTAGTAATGTCTGTAGTAGTAATATCTGGAGTAGTAATGTCTGTAGTAGTAATATCTGGAGTAGTAATGTCTGGAGTAGTAATATCTGGAGTAGTAATGTCTGTAGTAGTAATATCTGGAGTAGTAATGTCTGGAGTAGTTATGTCTGGAGTAGTAATGTCTGCAGTAAGGACTGGAGTAGTAATGTCTGCAGTAAGGACTGGAGTAGTAATGTCTGCAGTAAGGACTGGAGTAGTAATGTCTGGAGTAAGGACTGGAGTAGTAATGTCTGGAGTAAGGACTGTAGTAGTAATGTCTGCAGTAAGGACTGGAGTAATGTCTGTAGTAGTAATGTCTGTAGTAGTAATGTCTGGAGTAAGGACTGGAGTAATGTCTGTAGGGACTGGAGTAATGTCTGTAGTAGTAATGGCTGTAGTAGTAAAGTCTGGAGTAAGGACTGTAGTAATGTCTAGTAGTGATGGCTGTAGTAGTAAAGTCTGGAGTAGTAATGTCTGGAGTAAGGACTGTAGTAATGTCTAGTAGTGATGGCTGTAGTAGTAAGGACTGGAGTAATGTCTAGTAGTGATGGCTGTAGTAGTAAAGTCTGGAGTAAGGACTGGAGTAATGTCTGTAGTAGTAATGGCTGTAGTAGTAAAGTCTGGAGTAAGGACTGTAGTAATGTCTGTAGTAGTAATAGCTGGAGTAGTAAAGTCTGGAGTAAGGACTGGAGTAATGTCTGTAGGGACTGGAGTAATGGCTGTAGTAGTAATGGCTGTAGTAGTAAAGTCTGGAGTAAGGACTGTAGTAATGTCTAGTAGTGATGGCTGTAGTAGTAAAGTCTGGAGTAGTAATGTCTGGAGTAAGGACTGTAGTAATGTCTAGTAGTGATGGCTGTAGTAGTAAGGACTGGAGTAATGTCTAGTAGTGATGGCTGTAGTAGTAAAGTCTGGAGTAAGGACTGGAGTAATGTCTGTAGTAGTAATGGCTGTAGTAGTAAAGTCTGGAGTAGTAATATCTGGAGTAAGGACTGTAGTAATGTCTAGTAGTGATGGCTGTAGTAGTAATGTCTGGAGTAAGGACTGGAGTAGTAATGTCTGGAGTAAGGACTGGAGTAGTAATATCTGGAATAAGGACTGTAGTAATGTCTAGTAGTGATGGCTGTAGTAGTAATGTCTAGAGTAAGGACTGGAGTAGTAATGTCTGGAGTAATAATGTCTGGAGTAAGGACTGGAGTAATGTCTGTAGTAGTAATGGCTGTAGTAGTAAAGTCTGGAGTAGTAATATCTGGAGTAAGGACTGTAGTAATGTCTAGTAGTGATGGCTGTAGTAGTAATGTCTGGAGTAAGGACTGGAGTAGTAATGTCTGGAGTAAGGACTGGAGTAGTAATGTCTGGAGTAAGGACTGGAGTAGTAATGTCTGGAGTAAGGACTGGAGTAGTAATGTCTGCAGTAAGGACTGGAGTAGTAATGTCTGGAGTAAGGACTGGAGTAGTAATGTCTGGAGTAGTAATGTCTGGAGTAAGGACTGGAGTAGTAATGTCTGGAGTAAGGACTGTAGTAATATCTGTAGTAGTAATGTCTGTAGTAGTAATATCTGGAGAAGTAATGTCTGGAGTAGTAATGTCTGGAGTAAGGACTGGAGTAATGTCTGTAGTAGTAATGTCTGTAGTAGTAATGTCTGGAGTAGTAATGTCTGGAGTAATGTCTGGAGTAGTAATATCTGTAGTAGTAATGTCTGTAATAGTAATATCTGGAGTAGTAATGTCTGGAGTAAGGACTGGAGTAATGTCTGTAGTAGTAAAGTCTGGAGTAGTTATGTCTGGAGTAAGGACTGGAGTAATGTCTGTAGGGACTGGAGTAATGTCTGTAGTAGTAATGGCTGTAGTAGTAAAGTCTGGAGTAGTTATGTCTGGAGTAAGGATTGTAGTAATGTCTAGTAGTGATGGCTGTAGTAGTAAAGTCTGGAGTAGTAATGTCTGGAGTAAGGACTGTAGTAATGTCTAGTAGTGATAGCTGTAGTAGTAATGTCTGGAGTAATAATGTCTGGAGTAAGGACTGGAGTAATGTCTAGTAGTGATGGCTGAAGTAGTAAAGTCTGGAGTAAGGACTGGAGTAATGTCTGTAGTAGTAAAGTCTGGAGTAGTAATATCTGGAGTAAGGACTGGAGTAATGTCTAGTAGTGATGGCTGTAGTAGTAATGTCTAGAGTAAGGACTGGAGTAGTAATGTCTGGAGTAATAATGTCTGGAGTAAGGACTGGAGTAATGTCTGTAGTAGTAATGGCTGTAGTAGTAAAGTCTGGAGTAGTAATATCTGGAGTAAGGACTGTAGTAATGTCTAATAGTGATGGCTGTAGTAGTAATGTCTGGAGTAAGGACTGGAGTAGTAATGTCTGGAGTAATGTCTGTAGTAGTAATGTCTGGAGTAGTTATGTCTGGAGTAAGGACTGGAGTAATGTCTGTAGTAGTGATGGCTGTAGTAGTAAAGTCTGGAGTAATGTCTGTAGTAGTAATGTCTGTAGTAGTAATGTCTGTAGTAGTGATGGCTGTAGTAGTAAAGTCTGGAGTAAGGACGCAGAGTGTCCGTTCTGACCGTGAGCACGGTGTGTGTAAAGTGTGTTTGTGAGGATCATGTGTTTCGGCCGTGAGACGTGTGTTTATGATCGTCCTCCGCTCTTATAATTGCGCTGGTGTTAGTCACACCAAAAACAAAACAATGGAAAATATTCTGAGTTCAGTTTGTGCGGTCGCCATGGGAAACAAACATCTCTAATGAGATCTGCTTTATAAGATACACAACACAAGGAACGAGCAACATCTGAGTGAGGAGTGAGGAGTTCAGTTGGTGAAAGAGGGAACGCCGTTTCCAGATTCAAAACCCAGACTTTACGAGACCATATGGAGAAGCATTTAGTGTGTGTGTGTGTGTGTGTGTTTTGGGAGCTAGGGAGGTCAGAGGTCACGACTGATATACACTGATGTCTGACTTCTCACCCTCTGATGACTTCCATGCGTGTGTGTGTGTAAGGTTGTGTTTAGTCGCAGCGCTGTGGTCTGTTGCTCTGTATATATGACTCTCTGTGGGGGTTTTCTTTAAGCACACACACACACACACACACACACACACACACACACACACACACACACACACACACACACTGTTCTCCGGGTTTGTTTGGACTCTCAGGGCAGATATACTCACAAAAATTATAATTTCTTTATTTTATTTCCTTATTTGTTACTGCACGGGTTTCTTGAGTTGAGCTGTGTGAGTGAGTCTGACAGAAAATGCCTGGGTCACAAAAAAAAAAAATTATGAAGAAAAGCAATTTTTAGGACCATTAAAATATTTAGAATTTTCATTTAATTGTATTATTTTAGTGCTTTCAAATCAATCACAAATCGATTAATCACATCCAAAATAAAAGTTTACATAACGTGTGTGTGACTGTATAATTATTATTCCCCTCATTTGCTTTAATTGTGTCAAGCATTATAGAGCTTAAAGTGCAAAAATCCTTTTAGTAATGTCTGGAGTAAGGACTGGAGTAGTAATGTCTGGAGAAAGGACTGGAGTAGTAATGTCTGGAGTAATGTCTGGAGTAAGGACTGGAGTAGTAATGTCTGGAGAAAGGACTGGAGTAGTAATGTCTGGAGTAATGTCTGGAGTAAGGACTGGAGTAGTAATGTCTGGAGTAGTAATGTCTGGAGTAAGGACTGGAGTAGTAATGTCTGGAGTAATAATGTCTGGAGTAAGGACTGGAGTAGTAATGTCTGGAGTAAGGACTGGAGTAGTAATGTCTGGAGTAAGGACTGGAGTAGTAATGTCTGGAGTAGTAATATCTGGACTAGTAATGTCTGGAGTAGTAATGTCTGGAGTAGTAATGTCAGGAGTAGTAATGTCTGGAGTAGTAATATCTGGAGTAGTAATGTCTGGAGTAGTAATGTCAGGAGTAGTAATGTCTGGAGTAGTAATGTCTGGAGTAGTAATGTCTGGAGTAGTAATGTCAGGAGTAGTAATGTCTGGAGTAGTAATGTCTGGAGTAGTAATGTCAGGAGTAGTAATGTCAGGAGTTGTAATGTCTGGAGTAGTAATGTCTGGAGTAGTAATGTCTGGAGTAAGGACTGGAGTAATAATGTCTGGAGTAATGTCTGGAGTAAGGACTGGAGTAGTAATGTCTGGAGTAGTAATGTCTGGAGTAAGGACTGGAGTAGTAATGTCTGGAGTAGTAATGTCTGGAGTAGTAATGTCAGGAGTAGTAATGTCAGGAGTAGTAATGTCAGGAGTAGTAATGTCAGGAGTTGTAATGTCTGGAGTAGTAATGTCTGGAGTAGTAATGTCAGGAGTAGTAATGTCTGGAGTAAGGACTGGAGTAATAATGTCTGGAGTAATGTCTGGAGTAAGGACTGGAGTAGTAATGTCTGGAGTAATGTCTGGAGTAGTAATGTCTGGAGTAAGGACTGGAGTAGTAATGTCTGGAGTAAGGACTGGAGTAGTAATGTCTGGAGTAAGGACTGGAGTAGTAATGTCTGGAGTAGTAATGTCAGGAGTAGTAATGTCTGGAGTAGTAATATCTGGAGTAGTAATGTCTGGAGTAGTAATGTCAGGAGTAGTAATGTCTGGAGTAGTAATGTCTGGAGTAGTAATGTCTGGAGTAGTAATGTCAGGAGTAGTAATGTCAGGAGTAGTAATGTCTGGAGTAGTAATGTCAGGAGTTGTAATGTCTGGAGTAGTAATGTCTGGAGTAGTAATGTCAGGAGTAGTAATGTCTGGAGTAAGGACTGGAGTAATAATGTCTGGAGTAAGGACTGGAGTAGTAATGTCTGGAGTAATGTCTGGAGTAGTAATGTCTGGAG
The DNA here is from genome assembly GCA_023566225.1 of Romanogobio albipinnatus. Taxonomy (NCBI): domain Eukaryota; kingdom Metazoa; phylum Chordata; class Actinopteri; order Cypriniformes; family Gobionidae; genus Romanogobio; species Romanogobio albipinnatus. The sequence continues at coordinate 1,968,745 of CM042242.1, forward strand.
TAAGGACTGGAGTAGTAATGTCTGGAGTAAGGACTGGAGTAGTAATGTCTGGAGTAAGGACTGGAGTAGTAATGTCTGGAGTAATGTCTGGAGTAAGGACTGGAGTAGTAATGTCTGGAGAAAGGACTGGAGTAGTAATGTCTGGAGTAGTAATGTCTGGAGTAATAATGTCTGGAGTGGTAATGTCTGGAGTAAGGACTGGAGTAGTAATGTCTGGAGTAGAAATGTCAGGAGTAGTAATGTCTGGAGTAAGGACTGGAGTAATGTCTGGAGTAAGGACTGGAGTAGTAATGTCTGGAGTAGTAATGTCTGGAGTAAGGACTGGAGTAGTAATGTCTGGAGTAAGGACTGGAGTAGTAATGTCTGGAGTAAGGACTGGAGTAGTAATGTCTGGAGTAAGGACTGGAGTAGTAATGTCTGGAGTAAGGACTGGAGTAGTAATGTCAGGATTAGTAATGTCTGGAGTAGTAATGTCAGGAGTAGTAATGTCTGGAGTAGTAATGTCTGGAGTAGTAATGTCAGGAGTAGTAATGTCTGGAGTAATAATGTCAGGAGTAGTAATGTCTGGAGTAGTAATGTCAGGAGTAGTAATGCCTGGAGTAGTAATGCCTGGAGTAGTAATGTCAGGAGTAGTAATGTCAGGAGTAGTAATGCCTGGAGTAGTAATGTCTGGAGTAGTAATGTCAGGAGTAGTAATGTCTGGAGTAGTAATGCCTGGAGTAGTAATGTCTGGAGTAGTAATGTCAGGAGTAGTAATGCCTGGAGTAGTAATTCTTAATATCATGAAAAGAATGCAAAATATTAAAGCTGCTCTATGTAACTTTTCCGTCCGCTAGAGGTTGTATGAAAAGTGTATTTTCATAAGGAAAATCTAATTTTATGTTCATTAAAAATGTTTGAATTTACTTTTTTTATTTGTACGCCAAACCATTTAATATTTTATAGGTAACAGAATTCTAGTAGTTTCTTAAATATTTGAAATAATTGTGAAAATGTTCAGATCAGTGTTTTGGTTTCTGGATTCGGTTTTAATGGCTCCAAACTTTATTTTAAAAGTAACATTTCATAAACCCAAAAATATATATTATTCTGTCATCACATTACTAGGCAGAGAAAATGAAAATAGCCATTCAAACCGAATCCAGACAGCAAAACACTGAAAACAACTTTCTGGATGATTTAATGTTGTTTTTCAAAATAAATCCGTGTATTAGAGTCATCGTCAGAATGATTCCAAATACTTGGAACAGTTTCAAACCTATATGACTGACTTCTATGGAAAACAAAAGATGATATTTATGTTTTCTGCACAAACATAAGCAGTTAAACGATGACCTGTTCCTTTAAAAGTGCAGCCATGATCTTCCCATCATTTCCTCTTTTCCCTGCTCTGGCCAGATGATCCGTCTCCCTCCTCTCCTCAAGCCCGTCTTTCCTAAATCTGGCTGAGGAAAAGGAAAAGTGTGAGTCACTGAGCGACTGCTCCCCTGTGTGTGTGTGTGTGTGTGTGTGTGTGTGTGTGTGTGTGTGTGGAGGAGACGGTTGCTATGGCTCATAGATGACGTCACCGTGGCAACTGTGTGTTTTATATGTGATGACGAGCACCTGGTCCAGCTGGCACTGACTCTCGGAAAACCCCGAATGCGACGGCAGTTTCTCCTAGAGTTTCAGAAGAGGTCTCGGAGAAGCTTCACGTGCGCCGCTCTGTTTCTGGCGCTCCAGCTGGCTGGTGTGTTTTTAACGGGCTCTACGGCAGGGCGCGGCGCTCGCTCTGGTGGGCAGGGGAATACCGGGCCGTGTCCGCTGGGCTCCGGGCCCCTAACGGGCCGCCAGACGGCTGTGGTGCACCAGTCAGCCTGCAGACTCCACCAGCGCCCGCCCGCCCGCCCTGACGGTTTATTTTAGGTCTGTCGGCTCTAATCAGTTCCAGCCGCGTGTGGCGGCTCACTCATACGCGCACACACACACACACACACACACACTGGGGGCTGTTTTTTCCTTTCTTTGTTACTAAAGTCAGTCATCACTGTTTTTATCACTCGTGTTAATGATCTGAACAAACCAATAACACTTATACACCATCCCAATCCCCGTGGTGAACAAAGTACACAACTCCATTATACTCCATACTGTCCGTCCTAAATAGTATTTGAGAATAGAATTAGTACATCCCAAATCGTAGTGTGTTGAAAAGAGTATTCCAAAGATACCCGGATGGTCTACTATTACCGAAGTGCAGATCCGTGCACACTCTAATGTTCACACCAGACGTGAATGAAGCGTTAAGCGCGAGTGATTTACATGTTAAGTCAATGCAATGACGCGAATAGACATTCTGCGGTGCGCATCACACGATTCGAACAAATGGTGCAATTCGAGCTAATGACGCGATTCGAGCTAAAGACACGGCACAAATGACACGATTCGAACGAATGACGCAATTTGAGCAAATGACACGATTCAAGCAAATGACGCGATTCGTGCTAAAGACACGACGCGAATTACACGATTCGAGTGAATAACGCGATTCAAGGGAATGACGCAATTCGAGCAAATGACATGATTCAAACAAATGACGCAATTCGAGCGAATGACACAATTCAAGCGAATGACGCAATTCGAGCAAATGACATGATTCAAGCTAAAGACACGGCACGAATTACGCGATTAGAGCAAATGACGCAATTCAAGGGAATGACGTAATTCGAGCAAATGACATGATTCAAACAAATGACGCAATTCGAGCGAATGACACAATTCAAGCGAATGACGCAATTCAAGCGAATGACGCAATTCGAGCAAATGACATGATTCAAGCTAAAGACACGGCGCGAATTATGCGATTAGAGCAAATGACGCGATTCAAGCTAAAGACACGGCACGAATTACGCGATTCGAGCGAATGACGCGATTCAAGCGAATGATGCGATTCAAGCTAAAGACACGGCGCGAAATACGCGATTCGAGGGAATGACGCGATTCAAGCGAATGATGCGATTCAAGCTAAAGACACGGCGCGAAATACGCGATTCGAGGGAATGACACGATTCGAGCTAAAGACACGGCGTGAATTACGCGATTTGAGGGAATGACGCGATTCGAGCAGATGACACGATTTGAGCGAATGACACGGCGCAAATGACGCGACTCAATCGAATGATAAGGCGCAAATAGCGCAATTCGAGCGAATGACGCCGCAAATGACGCGATTCCAGCGAATGATGCGATTCCAGCGAAAGACATGATTCGAGCGAAAGACAGGATTCGAACGAAAGACAGGATTTGAGCGAAAGACACGGCGCGAATTACGCGATTCGAGCGGAAGACGCTATTCGAGCAGATGACACGATTTGAGCAAATGACACGGCGCAAATGACGCGATTCCAGCGAATGTTGCGATTCCAGCGAAAGACAGGATTCGAGCGAAAGACAGGATTCGAACGAAAGACAGGATTTGAGCGAAAGACACGGCGCGAATTACGCGATTCGAGCGGAAGACGCTATTCGAGCAGATGACACGATTTGAGCAAATGACACGGCGCAAATGACGCGATTCCAGCGAATTATGCGATTCCAGCGAAAGACAGGATTCGAGCGAAAGACACGGCGCGAATTACGCGATTCGAGCGGAAGACGCTATTCGCTATTCGGACAATCTAGTAAGTTGTAAAAAGCGCTCTTTACTCAATTTGAGCTATATATACACATATTGAGACTACAAGCTAGCTAAAGCAGCAAATTGAGCTTATTCGCCGTATTTTAAAACAATCAATGTCAGCCATTTCACAACGAGACGAGCCGCTGACAGAAGCCCCTCCAATGATGCAAATTCATGTCTGTTGTGAAGTGAATGTCACGCACGATTGAAGTGAGTAAACTCAAAATGTTCAGGCGGCCAACTACACGCGAATAGTGCGAATTATTCTCGCAAGTCGCGTCTGGTGTGAACGCACAGTAACGGCTGATATTGCCCACAACCCATTGCGAGTTGGACGAGGATTCAATTAGAACTACAAATGCAGATAAAAAGTGTTAGGAAACTACAAACATGGCAGATGTGCAAGTCTGACGGTAAAGTAGAGCGCTTTAGATAAAGGGGTGATCCATTATGACTATCTAACTTGACGAAAATATATTTACTCAATGTTATCCAAATTATACATCATCTGCAGCAACATTGTGACACGTTTGGCCATTAACCTTTAAAATGGCATCATATTTAAATCGCAAACACATGAGGAGAGTCTTTCCTTCCTGTTTGAATCACAATAAGCTTCACCAGCACTCAACATCCGACACGCTGATCAACACAATCAGCAGAACCGGATCCTTCTCTCAGTCCTTCAGGTCTCAGTCCTCTCAGTAAACTCTGTTCCGCCCCCTGCAGGAGAAAGAGAAGAAGTACATGCTGCAGGTGGACAATCTGAAGCTCAGGGACGTGGAGAAGGGCTTCATGTCCAGCAAACACATCTTTGCCCTGTTCAACACCGAGCAAAGGTCAGAGGTCATCCAGCACTACATAAAGCTTACACAACGTTTGTAATGTGACCTAGTTCAGAGTGAAACGGGATATTCAACAGGAAGATATCAGTCAAAAAGAAGTCATTTTAAAGATTGAGCAACTAATTATTATTTTGGAATAACATGCATTGTTGAAGATCAGGATTAGAATTTTCAACAGGCTCTATTTTAACTCTGTAAAGCCTGACATATGAAACAATAGTTCGAAAAATAACTTATTTTATTGAATATTTAGACAAATATTAAAACGTTTGCATGTGTTTTTTGTTGAGTATCATCAGGCAATTTGATATTGAAGGTTGTTCATTTTAAATAATAAAAATGCACTCGATCAGGCATAACATTGTGACCGGTGAAGTGAGTAACACCGATGATCTCTGTTAGTGGGTGGGATATATTAGGCAGCAAGTGAACATTTTGTCCTCAGAGTTGATGTGTTAGAAGCAGGAAAAATGGGCAAGCGTGAGGATTTGAGCGAGTTTGACAAGGGGAATTTGTGATGGACCATTTGTGACCTGAACTATTTTTAAAATAAATAGCCTATATTTTAATTAAATAATATTTATTGAATATTTTGAGGAGATCTTTTGGTACTAAATACTATTTGTGCAATACTTATAGTCCATTAATGACCACTTAAAATATTTGTATTATTTATATTACAATTAGTGTATTAATTAAGGTTAAAATAGAGAATTCCACTGCAAAGAGGCAAATTAGAGCCATGCCATTACCCACTGATGCCTGTATGGCTCTTTAATAAATATACATGTAGTCTAGTTGCTCAAAAAAGTATTGCAGATCATAACTGCTCACTTATTTGTGAAATTTTGAAATGATAATAATAGTGAATAGTAAAGAATGCAAGCAAATATAATATAACCACAAAAAAGTGTAAAATAGTGCTAAAAAGCAAAAGTATTTTCCCCTTATATGTACAGTAGGCTATATACATATGAATTCATACTGAATCAAGATCGAAATCAATATTTGTGCCCATCGTCTCATAAGCTAATGCTGATTATAGGCATCTACGCTGTAAATCAACCAGTTAGCTGTGGTGTTATTGCACATACATTATGCAGGTTATATGTATTTTATGTAACTTATTTTGCCACAAAATATATTGAGTTTGACTAAAACTAGACTAAAATGACGAGACTTTTAGTCGACTAAAACTTGACTAAGATACCTTGAGTTGTCTTTTGACTAAAACTAGACTAAAATGACGAGACTTTTAGTCGACTAAAACTTGACTAAGATACCTTGAGTTGTCTTTTGACTAAAACTAGACTAAAATGACGAGACTTTTAGTCGACTAAAACTTGACTAAGATACCTTGAGTTGTCTTTTGACTAAAACTAGACTAAACTGACGAGACTTTTAGTCGACTAAAACTTGACCAAGACACCTTGAGTTGTCTTTTGACTAAAACTAGACTAAAATGACGAGACTTTTAGTCGACTAAAACTTGACTAAGATACCTTGAGTTGTCTTTTGACTAAAACTAGACTAAAATGACGAGACTTTTAGTCGACTAAAACTTGACTAAGATACCTTGAGTTGTCTTTTGACTAAAACTAGACTAAAATGACGAGACTTTTAGTCGACTAAAACTTGACTAAGATACCTTGAGTTGTCTTTTGACTAAAACTAGACTAAAATGACGAGACTTTTAGTCGACTAAAACTTGACCAAGATACCTTGAGTTGTCTTTTGACTAAAACTAGACTAAAATGACGAGACTTTTAGTCGACTAAAACTTGACTAAGATACCTTGAGTTGTCTTTTGACTAAAACTAGACTAAAATGACGAGACTTTTAGTCGACTAAAACTTGACTCAGATACCTTGAGTTGTCTTTTGACTAAAACTAGACTAAACTGACGAGACTTTTAGTCGACTAAAACTTGACCAAGATACCTTGAGTTGTCTTTTGACTAAAACTAGACTAAAATGACGAGACTTTTAGTCGACTAAAACTTGACTAAGATACCTTGAGTTGTCTTTTGACTAAAACTAGACTAAACTGACGAGACTTTTAGTCGACTAAAACTTGACTAAGATACCTTGAGTTGTCTTTTGACTAAAACTAGACTAAACTGACGAGACTTTTAGTCGACTAAAACTTGACTAAGATACCTTGAGTTGTCTTTTGACTAAAACTAGACTAAACTGACGAGACTTTTAGTCGACTAAAACTTGACTAAGATACCTTGAGTTGTCTTTTGACTAAAACTAGACTAAAATGACGAGACTTTTAGTCGACTAAAACTTGACCAAGATACCTTGAGTTTTCTTTTGACTAAAACTAGACTAAAATGACGAGACTTTTAGTCGACTAAAACTTGACTAAGATACCTTGAGTTGTCTTTTGACTAAAACTAGATTAAAATGACGAGACTTTTAGTTGACTAAAACTTGACTAAGATACCTTGAGTTGTCTTTTGACTAAAACTAGACTAAACTGACGAGACTTTTAGTCGACTAAAACTTGACTAAGATACCTTGAGTTGTCTTTTGACTAAAACTAGACTAAACTGACGAGACTTTTAGTCGACTAAAACTTGACCAAGATACCTTGAGTTGTCTTTTGACTAAAACTAGACTAAAATGACGGGACTTTTAGTCGACTAAAACTTGACTAAGATACCTTGAGTTGTCTTTTGACTAAAACTAGACTAAACTGACGAGACTTTTAGTCGACTAAAACTTGACTAAGATACCTTGAGTTGTCTTTTGACTAAAACTAGACTAAACTGACGAGACTTTTAGTCGACTAAAACTTGACTAAGATACCTTGAGTTGTCTTTTGACTAAAACTAGACTAAACTGACGAGACTTTTAGTCGACTAAAACTTGACTAAGATACCTTGAGTTGTCTTTTGACTAAAACTAGACTAAACTGACGAGACTTTTAGTCGACTAAAACTTGACTAAGATACCTTGAGTTGTCTTTTGACTAAAACTAGACTAAAATGACGAGACTTTTAGTCGACTAAAACTTGACTAAGATACCTTGAGTTGTCTTTTGACTAAAACTAGACTAAACTGACGAGACTTTTAGTCGACTAAAACTTGACTAAGATACCTTGAGTTGTCTTTTGACTAAAACTAGACTAAAATGACGAGACTTTTAGTCGACTAAAACTTGACTAAGATACCTTGAGTTGTCTTTTGACTAAAACTAGACTAAACTGACGAGACTTTTAGTCGACTAAAACTTGACTAAGATACCTTGAGTTGTCTTTTGACTAAAACTAGACTAAAATGACGAGACTTTTAGTCGACTAAAACTTGACTAAGATACCTTGAGTTGTCTTTTGACTAAAACTAGACTAAACTGACGAGACTTTTAGTCGACTAAAACTTGACTAAGATACCTTGAGTTGTCTTTTGACTAAAACTAGACTAAACTGACGAGACTTTTAGTCGACTAAAACTTGACTAAGATACCTTGAGTTGTCTTTTGACTAAAACTAGACTAAAATGACGAGACTTTTAGTCGACTAAAACTTGACTAAGATACCTTGAGTTGTCTTTTGACTAAAACTAGACTAAAATGACGAGACTTTTAGTCGACTAAAACTTGACTAAGATACCTTGAGTTGTCTTTTGACTAAAACTAGACTAAACTGACGAGACTTTTAGTCGACTAAAACTTGACTAAGATACCTTGAGTTGTCTTTTGACTAAAACTAGACTAAAATGACGAGACTTTTAGTCGACTAAAACTTGACTAAGATACCTTGAGTTGTCTTTTGACTAAAACTAGACTAAACTGACGAGACTTTTAGTCGACTAAAACTTGACTAAGATACCTTGAGTTGTCTTTTGACTAAAACTAGACTAAAATTACGAGACTTTTAGTCGACTAAAACTTGACTAAGATACCTTGAGTTGTCTTTTGACTAAAACTAGACTAAAATGACGAGACTTTTAGTCGACTAAAACTTGACTAAGATACCTTGAGTTGTCTTTTGACTAAAACTAGACTAAAATGACGAGACTTTTAGTCGACTAAAACTTGACTAAGATACCTTGAGTTGTCTTTTGACTAAAACTAGACTAAACTGACGAGACTTTTAGTCGACTAAAACTTGACTAAGATACCTTGAGTTGTCTTTTGACAACAACTAGACTAAACTGACGAGACTTTTAGTCGACTAAAACTTGACTAAGATACCTTGAGTTGTCTTTTGACTAAAACTAGACTAAACTGACGAGACTTTTAGTCGACTAAAACTTGACTAAGATACCTTGAGTTGTCTTTTGACTAAAACTAGACTAAACTGACGAGACTTTTAGTCGACTAAAACTTGACTAAGATACCTTGAGTTGTCTTTTGACTAAAACTAGACTAAACTGACGAGACTTTTAGTCAACTAAAACTTGACTAAGATACCTTGAGTTGTCTTTTGACTAAAACGACGAGACTTTTAGTCGACTAAAACTTGACTAAGATACCTTGAGTTGTCTTTTGACTAAAACTAGACTAAAACGACGAGACTTTTAGTCGACTAAAACTTGACTAAGATACCTTGAGTTGTCTTTTAACTAAAACTAGACTAAACTGACGAGACTTTTAGTCGACTAAAACTTGACTAAGATACCTTGAGTTGTCTTTTGACTAAAACTAGACTAAACTGACGAGACTTTTAGTCGACTAAAACTTGACTAAGATACCTTGAGTTGTCTTTTGACTAAAACTAGACTAAACTGACGAGACTTTTAGTCAACTAAAACTTGACTAAGATACCTTGAGTTGTCTTTTGACTAAAACGACGAGACTTTTAGTCGACTAAAACTTGACTAAGATACCTTGAGTTGTCTTTTGACTAAAACTAGACTAAACTGACGAGACTTTTAGTCAACTAAAACTTGACTAAGATACCTTGAGTTGTCTTTTGACTAAAACGACGAGACTTTTAGTCGACTAAAACTTGACCAAGATACCTTGAGTTGTCTTTTGACTAAAACTAGACTAAAATGACGAGACTTTTAGTCGACTAAAACTTGACTAAGATACCTTGAGTTGTCTTTTGACTAAAACTAGACTAAACTGACGAGACTTTTAGTCGACTAAAACTTGACTAAGATACCTTGAGTTGTCTTTTGACTAAAACTAGACTAAACTGACGAGACTTTTAGTCAACTAAAACTTGACTAAGATACCTTGAGTTGTCTTTTGACTAAAACGACGAGACTTTTAGTCGACTAAAACTTGACTAAGATACCTTGAGTTGTCTTTTGACTAAAACGACGAGACTTTTAGTCGACTAAAACTTGACTAAGATACCTTGAGTTGTCTTTTGACTAAAACGACGAGACTTTTAGTCGACTAAAACTTGACTAAGATACCTTGAGTTGTCTTTTGACTAAAACTAGACTAAAATGACGAGACTTTTAGTCGACTTGACTAACAAAAATAGACCTGTGAATGACTAAATATGACTAAAACTAACAAGGACATTTGGCACAAGATTAAGACTAAATTAAAAATAGGTGACAAAATTAACACTACATGACCCTCCGCAGGAACGTGTACAAGGACTACCGTCAGCTGGAGTTGGCCTGTGAGAGTCAGGAAGACGTGGACGGGTGGAAGGCGTCGTTCCTGCGTGCCGGCGTTTACCCTGAGCGTGTGGTGGTGTGTGTTCCTCTTTTCTTCATCTATACACGTGTGTTCATGAATGATGCACCTCAAAATGCGTTTCTCTCTCCCTCACGCTGCTCCCGGCTGCGTCGCACTAGGAGAAGGAAAAGGTACAAGCGTTCAGCGTTTTCTGTGTGTTTTGCATTGGCGTTTTCCATTTGTCCCAGAGCTTTTTCTGTGTGTTTGTGTGTAGAGCGACGCCGGTGAAGAGAACGGGTCGGACGGTTTCATGCACTCCATAGACCCTCAGCTGGAGCGGCAGGTGGAGACCATCCGAAACCTGGTGGACTCCTACATGAGCATTGTCAACAAGACCGTACGGGACCTGATGCCCAAGACCATCATGCATCTGATGATTAACAACGTAAGCTCATGATGTTGATTCATTAAATCTAGGATAGTCCTTAACAACCATATGAAGCCAATTAGGGCTGCAACAACTAGTCCATAAAATCGATAGTGAAAATCATTGATAACGATTCTCATTATCGATTAGTCGGGTCTGCTCTCTGTGCACGCGAAGCTTCCACCAGTCGCGCCAAATGACAAAATGCATCTAAAATAGTGTTGGAAACAGAGTGAGCTGATGCAGGAAAGGGACATGATCCAAGTGCCCAAAACATGAGGATTCATTACAATCCTCCACAATGTGAGTAAAACACTCGCATATGCGAGTAAATCGTCACTCTGGGCGATTAAATAATATCTATCATTAGCCATTGGCTAATAAATTCTCAGATTTCACTCACCAGTGTGTGTGTTAGATGCTAAGAATAAGTTTAGCATAAATATATTTTTACTCGCTGAACACTCGGGAGCGCTTGAGAGTTTTGCTGTCAAGCTATCTATACGATTTCAAATCAGCTCATCTGACGTACCGCGTGCGCGAGAGAGAGAGAGAGAGAGAGAGAGAGAGAGAGAGAGAGAGAGAGAGAGAGAGAGAAAGAGTGAGAGTCTTACACATAGATATACATAATAAAGGCTAGATGTCTTAGGGCGGAGTCTCTAACGTCATCACTGGCGGCCATCTTGTCACAGGCAAGCTTTCTGGTGGGCTCTGTGGTACCTGATGTCATAGATATACATAATAAAGGCTAGATGTCTTACAGCGGAGTCTCTAACGTCATCACCAGCGGCCATCTTGTCACAGGCAAGCTTTCTGGTGGGCTCTGTGGTACCTGATGTCATAGATATACATAATAAAGGCTAGATGTCTTAGGGCGGAGTCTCTAACGTCATCACCAGCGGCCATCTTGTCACAGGCAAGCTTTCTGGTGGGCTCTGTGGTACCTGATGTCATAGATATACATAATAAAGGCTAGATGTCTTAGGGCGGAGTCTCTAACATCATCACCAGCGGCCATTTTGTCACAGGCAAGCTTTCTGGCGGATCTGAACACAAATACTCTCTCGCTGAAATCTTGACGGATTTACTAATGGTTTGGTTTCTTACAAACGTTATTAATGTGGCTATTATTCTGGATGTTTGAACAAATTATGTATAATTATTCATAACATTGTCATAACTACATCTCTGACATTTATAACAAACCAAACAGTTTGAAAATCGGTAGAAAATTGAGCAAGTTATGGTTATTTAAAAAGTACACCATTAATAAATTACCAATTATATAGCTAAAAACAATCATTTATGTTTATTGCCAGACTAAAGAAATGAGTGTAGATAGCATTTGTTCTTAATTTAACAAAATATAATATGTTCTCAAATGGACAAAACATGTCTGTTCATATTGTTAAAGCAAACACAGGTCATCCTTCACAAAATTGATCTCATTTTGTTGTTGTTCTGTTTTGTCCTTTAAGTTGCTTTGGTACAAATGATCTAAATTCAACCAGTAACCATGCCTGACAACAATATGATGAACTAAAACTGCCTTCATCTCTAAATCTGCACTTCATTTCAACATTACTAGCAGCTAAAGTGCTTTTTCCTGCTGAACTGAGATAAATAATAACAGGCAATGAACGCAAGCCAGAAAATGTGAAATCTCAACACAGTTTATGTTCATTCACATGTCTAGTCTTAAGTAAATGTGTCTAATATTGAACACTGCACTGCTGAAATATCATTAGCAATATCATTCAGAAACACAAACAGGCAAAAATAAAGTGCCACCCGTGTTGGAAAAATTAAAAAGTGCAAGAAACGTTTTATGTAATGTTCCCAGAACCGCAACAGAATCAGAGCAAATGACCTAAGTATAAATAAATAAATAAATATAGAAATGCATAAATAAATATAGAAATACATAAATAAATGTAGAAGTATGGTATAACACAAATTATACAAAAATAGCACAATTAAAAATTATACTTTTGACAAATGTATTTATTTATGTATTCATTCATTTCTGCATTTATTTATTTCAGAATTTAATTATTTATTTATTCATTCATTTATGTATTTCTGCATTTACGTATTTATTCATTTATTTATTTATTTATACTTAAGTCATTTCTCGTCCTCCATATCGTACAGGATGCAGGAAGAATAAATGGCATTTATTAATTTTTCTCTCCACCGATCATCTCGGAAAACTCGGTTTTCAGCCTCAACTTTCCTAATTTTCGAAAATGGCATTGTTTTTGCTGCTTTCTGCTCTGATGGTGCGTTCACAGCGGACGCGAATGAAGCGTTTCACGCGAGTGATTTAAGTCAATGCAAAGATGCAAATAGACATAATAGGCAATTTGCGCGAATTAAGCGGAGTGCATGACGCCCGGTGTGAACGCACCATCAGTCTCTTCTTCACTGCATGTGTGACCGCGCGTCTGAACGTAGCCACAGTGAGCACAGTCAGTTTTTAATGGCATGTGGCATATTTATTTCATTACGTCAAAAGGCTTTGCGGTCCGGATGGACGCATCTCGCGGTCCGGATTCGGACCGGACTCCGCTAGTTGGCGACCCCTGGTCCGGGTTGCCAGGTTTTCACAACAAATCCCGCCCAATTGCTACTCAAAACTAGCCCAATCTTGTTTCAGGGGGGCATCTCCAGTAAAAATCGCATTTGGGGGGTTAAATATGTGTTTTTTTGGCATGGTTGCCTACTAAAATTCGCATTCCCGGGTCTAAATATCACATAATTGGGGTCGCTTCAACCCGCGGACATGAAAAACAGCCCGCGGCAACTGTGTTGAAGTAGCCCAATTCCGCGGGAAAACCGCAGACTTGGCAACACTGCCCCTGGTCTATCCTAACTTCCCCCTCACACTCAGTCATGACCAGGTCTAGACAATATGATACGAGACAGCTTTTCAGTTCAGTCTCGCGAGATCTTGTGGCACGGGATCTCATCACACCCCTACTAAACACTACATTGATTTAACCCTTTAACTGTCACCCCCTCTTTTTGAGAATACACATGAAAATGCACTATCCAAACTTAAAGCGCTGTAATTCAAGAATGCTTTGGAATATAGACCAAAGTTTGGTCTCGTTTTAAAGACGACACTGCAGATTATTGCTGAAGTGAAAGCAATTCTGTAAATTTCTGTCCAAATGTCACTTCCATCACAAAACAGTCACCAAATATGGACCCTTGAGACTCAGAGCTTTCCGACAATATGTGTTTTGTCAAGATTGGAAAAGATTTTGATTATAAAGTAGTTAAAATAATTGTTGTAATATGAAACATGACACCGCCCACTAGGGGGAGGAGCCAACTAGAATAATTTAGAGTAACGTTTCCATGGTAACACAATGTCCGATTTCAAAACGGTTTTCACAGGATGAATTTTGAGTTTGTAAGCTTTCAAATGATACCTAATTTATGATAATTACTCAAATATATGATACGGAAAAAAGGCGATAAAAAAAAGAGCACCTGTGGGACGGTGGAGGTTAAGAGGTTAATTTATTGTCTAAAGGTTTACATTTCAAAGCATTTATTTCCCATGTCAGGCTTCACAGGGTTAAAGCACTGAAGCTCATATCCGCTCTCTCTCTCAGACGAAGGAGTTCATCAACGCGGAGCTGCTGGCTCAGCTGTACTCGTGTGGAGATCAGAACACACTGATGGAGGAGTCGGCCGAGCAGGCGCAGCGGCGCGACGAGATGCTGCGCATGTACCACGCGCTCAAAGAAGCGCTCCACATCATCGGTGACATCAGCACCACCACCGTCACCACGGCCCTGCCTCCGCCCGTGGACGACTCCTGGCTCCAGGTGCAGCGCTCCGGCTCCGGAGGAAGGTATGGATGAAGCGCTGGGGATGCGTGATGCCATTAGCTATGTGTCCATCCACTGTTTATGTGCATTTTGGGATGGGATGTAGCATAAAAAAATTAAAAAATCATGAATTCTAAAAATGTGCATAAAAAGCATATGCGCTCAATCGAGGCGGATAATCGTTTTTTCCGACAAGCCAACGTGCACAGAAACAATAATGGAAACACATTCACCGAGTAAGTCTCGTAAGAAACTCGCGTGACTTTGCCTTAGCTGTGATTGGATAACTGGACAAGCCAGCGGACCAAGTGCTAAGAACATGCTAACAACTCTATAAAAACTCCATAGTAACCATATGTGACAAGTACCAACTGCCTACCAACACCAAAGCAACCACCCAGAATACCTTAGCAACCACCCAGAACACCCTAGCAACTGCCTATAAACACCATAGAAACCACCCTGACTACCTTAGCAACTGCCTAGCAACCACCCAGAACACCCTAGCAACTGACTGGCGACACCTTAGCAACTTCCTAGCAACCACCCAGAATACCTTAGCAACCACCTAGCAACCACCCAGAACACCCAAGCAACTGCCTATAAACAACATAGCAACCACCCTGACTACCTTAGCAACCACCTAGCAACCACCCAGAACACCCTAGCAACTGACTAGCGACACCTTAGCAACTTCCTAGCAACCACCCAGAATACCTTAGCAACCACCTAGCAACCACCCAGAACACCCTAGCCACTGCCTATAAACACCATAGCAACCACCCTGACTCTTAGCAACCGCCTAGCAACACCCTGGAAAACACCCACAATACCTTAGCAACTGTCTAGCAACCACCCACAACCCCTTAGCAACCACCTGGAAACTCCCTAGCAACCACCCAGAATACCTTACCAACCACCCAGAACACCTTAGCAACCGCCTAGTAACCACCCAGAACACCCTAACAACTGCCTATAAACACCATATAGCAACCACCCTGACTATCTTAGCAACCGCCTAGCAATACCCTGGCAACCACCCACAATACCTTAGCAACTGTCTAGCAACCACCCACAATACCTAAGCAACCACCTGGAAACTCCCTATCAACCACTCAGAATACCTTAGCAACCGCCTAGCACCTCAAATGTTGGTTTGGTGGCTCACAAACAGAAAGAGAGCCGGATGAGCAGCCATTCAATCTATTTTAGGAAACAAAACATGCAAAGGTCTGCTATGCAGCTTTATTTTTTCCATTTTGATTTCTTCACTTTGACCTCAAATATTTCTCTGAAAGGTCTCCGGCCACCAGCCCGACCCCTCAGAGACGGGCCCCTCCTCCGGGGCCTCCGGCACGCCCAGGTTCTCGTGGTTCGGCCCCGGTGCCCCCCGCTGCTGGTGGGCCCCCCGTTCCCTCTCGCCCGGGAGCCTCTCCGGACCCCTTCGGTGGGCCCCCGCCTCAGGTCCCGTCCCGGCCTAACCGTGCCCCGCCCGGCGTGCCCAGGTGAGACTCTGGCTGAGGAAATGATGTATTTGTGCAGGAAATCAATACCAAAGCACTCAGACTGTTAAAGCTGCAGTGTGTAATTTAGCACTAGCGCCACCTAGTGGAAATCTGCTCGTTTACATGATCCCACCAATTCCAGCTGCGTCTACATGAATCCTGATACATCTGAGAACGGCTTCATCCACACTGAAGCTAATGCTAGCATTCTTACTGCATGCGGAACGTAATAAAAGCTGATTTGATGATAACATACGGATTTAACATTGGCATGATCATTTTAATATCAAAATATCTCACTACTAGAGCTGCACGATTCTGCTTAAATTCAAAATCATGTTTTTTTTTTTGTTTCAAATCACGATTCTGAACAGACAACTAAACTAAATATGTCATTTACTAGACCTTCGGACGAAATGTTAATTGCTGCAGTCTAATTTTAAAACTTTAATTAATCTGAAATAATTATTTAAAAAAAAAAGAAAAAAAAGAATCAGCGTTTTTGAACCAATCTCTTGAATGAATGATTCAATGAAAAACATTTGGCTATTTTTAATTACATTTTTTTGGAGATTTTCTTTTTTTTTTTACCTTTAAATGACGTTTTTGTTTCCAATAAATAATAAATGAATAATAATTTAAGCACATTCTTTCAACTCAAATTCAGAATAACTCATAATTTCATGCATAACTCTTTTAGTTCAGCTCAGAATATCTGACATTGAGTGTCTCTGCCGACCTCTTGTGGAATAATAATAATATAAGATGATATTTCATAACTCTTATAGCTCCATATGGAAGATAAAAGGCCAAAATGTAGAGAAAACAATGCCCAAAATTATACTTAGTAATTATTTTTTTTGTCCAGAAAGCTTATTTCATTTCATTTTGATAATATTTGGCTATTTTTAAATGCATTTTTTGGAGGTTTTTTGTTGTTTTTTATTTTATTTACCTTTAAATGACTAGTTTTTTTCCAATAAATAATAAATGAATAATAATTTACGCACATTCTTTCAACTCAAATTCAGAATAACTCATAATTTCATGCATAACTCTTTTAGTTCAGCTCAGAATATCTGACATTGAGTGTCTCTGTCGACCTCTTGTGGAATAATAATAATATAAGATGATATTTCATAACTCTTATAGCTCCATATGGAGGATAAAAGATAATAATAATAATATCAGATGATATTTCATAACTCTTATAGCTCCATATGGAGCGGATGAGCGGTCTCAGTGTGGACAAAAGGCCAAACGTATAGAGAAAACGATGCTTCTTCAAATGTATCCAGTTATTGTAGACGCAGCCTTGGGCTAATGGAGCAGAAATGTGAGCATAAAACACTGTACATGAAACATAATGCTGAGAAAGGTCTAAACTGAACATCCGTTTGCTCTCAGCCGCGGCATGTGAGACCGTAGCCGGTGGAATAAGTGCAGTGGTGTGGGTGAGTTAACCGGTCACCACCAGCGCTTAAACGATATCACTGAAATCAAACTCATTATGGTTATCAAAGTGCCATCCAATCATATTTAGATGTCCTGCTTCTACCTCAATATCGATCAGACGTTACACATTTAGGGCTGGGTGATGTATCAGATATTCACTGTGATGTAACATTTTTAATGTGCTATTATTGGTCAAAGATTGTGTCAGGCTAGTTTCAGGATCCTCGTGATGTCAATCAGCTCAAATGGTCTGAATATGAAGAGCGAGAAATTAGGCATTTCATGTTTTTTCATAAATACACAAATTCAAAAGTTTGGGGTCGGGAAGATTTTATAAAATGTTTGTGCAAGAGGTCTCAAATCTGCATTTATGTGATCAGATGTACAGTAAAAACAGTGATATTGTGAAATATTATCCGTTTTCTGTGGATATATTAAATGTAATTTATGATGTCGACGCTTGTCTAAAATGATGATTTGCGTCTCAAGTATGATCAATGTTCATATTTTTGTGGAAATGTTTTATTCCCAGGATTCTTTGATGAATAGGAAGCTCAACAGAACATTTTCTAACATTATAAAATGTCTTTACGGTCACTTTTGAGGAATGTTTTTGAACCCCTTATCCTTCCCTCCTAAAATTAAGCTCAAGTACCCTTTAACCCTTGTGCATCAATGAAACACAGGTCCATAGAGGACAAAAATGTCCATGTCGAAAAACCGTCATAAAAAAAATTAATCTTGACTTAAGTTTGGTCTCATTTTAAAGAAGATCATTGGCAGATTATTAGCCTGACGTCGTCATACTCAGTTCTAGTCAGAATATGAGTCTGATCTGCTCCGTTGGGCTGTGATTATGGGGCGTGTTTAAACCGAACCAGGAAAGACCTCAATTGGATAGACCTACAACCAATCAGAGCAACGGAGCGACGCATAACGTTAGTTGTCAAATGTCAACAGAACTCAACTGCACTGTGTTGCCAAGTCCGCGGGTTGAAGCGACTCCAATTATGTGATATACAGACCCAGGAATGCGAAATTTAGCAGCCGTGCCAAAATAACACACATTTCCCCCCCAAATGCCATTTTTCCCAGAGAACCCCCCCACCCGGAAAGCTATTGGGCTTGTTTTTGGCTAGTTTTGAGTAGCAGTTGGGCGAGTTTTGCTGTAAAACTTGGCAACCCCGTCTGTGCGCGCTAGAATAAGTCACGTTAGAAGAAGAAGATGAGTGTAAACGATCTTTGCCAGTGTTGTAAAAAATAATTTAAGGATACACAGAGTACTTACCAACACCATCATCATTTCTGAGAGAAATAGTAAAGGTGAACGCATATACCAACAAGTTCTCCGTTTAGGATTAGAACCAATTCAACCCAAGCGCCTTTGATGACGTGGATGATTACGTTACTGTTGATCATCTGTCCATCATCGTCTAAAGCCCGCCCTGACAATTTCATTGGTCCGAACAGTTTCTGTTTGGGCATAATTACTTCTCTATGGATCAAGTCCAGACCGAACTGCCCGTGCACATTTTTTGTGGGCGGGGCTAAGTTCGTCTGGCATCCAGGCTAGCAGATTATTGCTGAAGTCAACAAACGTTTAAAAAGTGATGAAAAAAAAAATATTATAGAGGTTTAAGTTTATCAAAATGATTTATGAATAATATATATATATAGATATATATATATATATAAAAATGCTAGAAAATCAAAGCCATACATCTAAAAAAAACTGTGTTCCAAATTTGAGGTTGATATCTCAAAAAATGAGCTGTCAGTAAGATTTTGTTTGGGCGCAGTGCCAACTTTTCCCCATTAGATGCCAGCATAACTCCACTAATACACACATTTGTGATTTACAGTTGAGTTGTTCGCTCTCAAATATATTACACAGAATTACGTCTGTACTACCGAGTACCGATTCACGTTTAATCAATCGGTACCAAATTCTGGTACCTGAGAACGCATCTGGTGATATAGACGAGTGTCTGTGAATATTAAAGACCATTTAAATACGAATCCGGTTTACCTCACTCACACACACTCACTCACTCAGAATTGCGCGTGACGGTCGCATGTTTCCATCTCTGCCGTCTCATATGAGGACATGAACGTCATCTCCAGAGCCACTGAATCACTTCATGAGCATTTTACCGTTTCATTTGAGAAAAACTACCGTCATAAACACAGAAACTCAAAGGTCTTCACGGCAACCCGTCAAAATAAAAGTTCGGCTAACTTGACTAACACATCACTGTTGTACAGTAGAATTTAGATACGTCTCAATGTAATAATAATACTAACACTAATGTAATAACATTTTCATGTTAACCGTATAAAGCTCAGTTTGAAGCTTTGTTTAACAAAACAAAGTTCAATTAAATTAAAAGATAAATTAAATTAATGTCTTATGTCTTCATTTGATTACCAGAAAATACACAACACATCATTTGTGGGGAATCTTTTCATAGAAATGAAAAAAAAGTTTATTTTTAATGAATTAAATTAAGTAGCTAGTAGCCAACTATTTGATATTACTAGTAAATATTACAGTAATCAAACATCTCAGACAATGGCAGACAGAGAGCAGGGCGGCTCTGGCATAATGTCAATAACACTTACAGGTTCTTTACAGTTATTGATGTAAACATCCCTAAAGTACCGAATTAAAGGTACCGTTGGGTACCCAACCAATTTTTTTATTACATCCATACTAACAGATCCACACAGTTACAGCTGCATAATGTATCAAATTGGCTTTACAGAAACAGAAAACAGGAATAAAGTGTGTACCGTATTTCCTCAAATTAAAGCCGGGGCCTTTATTTGCCTGAACTGCAGAAGGTCCCCGGCTTTTATTAGGGGCAGGCCTGTATTTCGAATTCTGTCTATTTGAAAAAAATAATTGTTTTAAATAAAGCGTTTTAAATGAAGAGCGATAGCGCTCCAGAGGACAGATATCATCAGGGGCGCGGGAAGTTTCAAAGGATTGCAAATGCAATGCAATTTTTTGGTCATTTTATTCATTTTTAGAATTTAATAATTTATTTGTAATAAACATTTTAAGTGGCCCATTAAAAAGTATTATTTATAAGTTGAATTGTGTTTTTAAAACATACATGAGGTCATATTGTGACTGAAAGAGCGGTAATATTTCCTCCTTTCTGGAGATCGGCTCATTTCTGAAGCTCTTTCCGCTCAGCACCGCCGCTCAACCCAGAACTCCCTCTGTGCCCCGCTGGATCAAATATAGGCCCGTCTGAAATAAACACTAAGGGCTGCCCCTGACTAGGCTTGCTACGATAGTCGGTGTTGCCGGTGTTACCGGTGTCCAGACTCAACACCGGTTACATCACTTGCCCACCGTGGCACCGCCCACCGTCTTTTTGATTTTTTTATAGTAATAAAATAATTTAGTTCAGTTAGAGAACAGACAATACAAATAAAAACTGAACGTATCTGCTTAATAAAGCAGGATCCGACCGTGAGTCTCGGCAGCGGCAGGAGTCATTCATCAGATTTAAGAGTGAGGAGCAGACTGAGATGATCGCGGAAACGTAAAAGCGCCTATTTAAGGGAGTTTGTCATTTGTTTTGTTGTTGTGTTTTTCATTAAAATAATAGGCTAATGAACCCACAATTCAAGCAACCCGCAGCCGAATTGGCGCTAATTCAAAACTGAAAGTAAAATGTGCACGGCCGCACAGAGCGCGCATTGTTTACTTTCGCCTGGCTCCGCGCATTTATTTTTTGCCGCGCGCACCCTCGCGCTCGTGCGAGTATAAACAAGGGGACGAACTGTCATTCATTCATGGTGTGCATCTCAATCATAGACTGATCAATGCTTGATCAGTGCCCTGACTACTGAACTAGGGAACTGATTGAGACGCACCCATGGCCTCACAGAGCGCGCATTTACAGACGAGCTGTCATTCACGGTGTGCGCGCACTGGCGCGTTTTCAGTTCAGAGCGGTAGTGTGCATGTTACTTTAGATTTAAAAGCCTCCGCCGGTGATACCGGTATTACCGGTGTTGTCACACATCAATTAACCGGTGGGAAAATTTCCTCACCGTCACATCCCTACCCCTGACTAAAGATTTTTTCCTTTTCTAGTAGTTCATTTAAGCTGCGCTGCGCCTCCACCTCATGCCATTGTCTGTTAGAGGCTATTTGCTTGGTATTGATTAAATCCAGGCAATTTGGTTGATAAAACATAGATTAAGATACAATTTATACAAAACGAAATGTACTTTTGTGATATATTTGTTGTTCTTTCGTGTTTTATAGACTCAATATAAACTCTATAATTTCGTTATTTTACTAACCCAACTAATGTGCTTTCTATATTCCACGTGAGGGAAAAAGCCACTTAAGAAGAGTTGTGTTCCTTTAAGCACTTTTTATTTTAATATATATCTCTTTACATAAATAGTTTCTACTTAAAAAAAAAAACTATAATTTCGTTATTTTTCTAACCCAACTAATGCGCGCACTTTTCTCAATCCGTTATGGAGCTATTCAATTTTGATTTTGCATATTGTTTTTTAAATGTTCATTTGAGTTGTTCAAATGACCACTTTACAATATTTCAATAACATCATTTATTTTGAAGCCTGTGCTGTTTTCTGGTACAAAATAAAATAGTTGAAGTGAAATGCAGAGTAAGATGTGTAAAAAAGACAAGCGGCTCAGAGATTGTCCAGATCATTTGTGTAGCTTTCACAGACTAACACACGTCACAGCTCTCATAGACTACAGTATTTAAAATAGCAGATATGCATCAGTTATATTCTCGATTTAATTTACAGAGCAATCCCTGCAAAGTGTTTAGGTTCAGTATAGAAGAGAGCAGGATTAGTGTGCGTCGCACTGGAAGACTCCCAGCGGGGGGCGATGGTCATGATGGTTTCGCTCCTTCAGCATAACCCTACTGTACATTACGCTCAACTTGAATGCACATGAAATGAAAGGAAATAATTCCCCCCCCGGCCTTAATTTGAGACCGGCCTTTATTTGTTCGTGCTGGCCACGCCCCCGGCCACTATCAGAGACCCGGCGTTTAATTGACTACAGGCTTTTAAGGAAATACGGTATTTGCTTTATACACAAAACCTGAAAAAAAATGGCACTATCTGATAAAAAAAGAAAATAGTAACATTTTTAATTTTGAAGCCTTGCCAGCAGAATGACAGCCTATTAACAAAGATTGCACCATTTTATAGTTAAATGGCAATGTGATTAAAAATTGCAGTTTCAATGGGGACATTTTTGTCCAAACAGTGCAAAGATGAATTATTTTGTGTACCTAGTGCAATTTTTTTTAAAGGAAATGCGGGTGAAATAGTACAATTCCAATAAAAATACACACCTGTGGCACATTTTATGCAGTTAGCATTACCATAGGCAAAGTTATCACAAAAACTAAACTGAAAAAGCCACAAACGTCCATTAGAATGCACAAGGGTTAAACACACTACTATCTTTGAGCTTGAAAGAAAAAAATATTGATCATCCTACTTGATGTCTTAACCAATTGATGTGTTTGATATATACGATATACCTCCTGTAATGTCAAGCGAATCAGACCATTGCACACTGAGATATGGGTATTCATGTGTTCACACTGTCTGGCGGCCATTTTGAAAGCTGTCTGAAAACTTTCACCAGAAGTTGTGCATTTTCTAAGATGTCAAGCCTTTATTTTTGATAAGTATACTTTATAAAAATATAACTTTTGCATATTATAACCTGAACCTGGATGTGGGAATTAATAACAGTTAGATCCAAAAGATAGTTTTAGCAGAACAAGTTAGCTTACTAGCTGTTTAAGTTTGTGTGCTACACTAATAACCCATTAAATTATACATTTACAGTTCATTAATGTTCTGTAGTTTTACACTGCTGTAATTTTTAAAGACTTTATATTATTGTGCGGTGACACTACTATGAAAATCGCAGCTTCAGTGTGACATCAATAAAAAAAAAAAATATTTTCAATAATAGCGGTTCATATTAAAATATGTATGTACATGACCTAGATTATTTATTTAGCAAAATTGTCCTTTTAAATTGTATTTAATAATATTTATTAATTAAAAAAAGGGTTTGCTGTTCCCATAAAGCTCAGTGTGCTCCATTTACACATTAAACGTCTGTTTACACACTTCATAAACAGACTTTAAATATTAACTCATGGTTCTCACTTCAAGTTAATCTTTATAAAATTATTCTTTTAAAATGTTGTTTAAAATAAACAAGAATTTCCCCCCAAAAAACATGTTGTGCGCTTAATGGCAACAGGGCTGTGAAGAGTACAAACGTCTGACTTTTTACATTTAATGATGTATATCTTAATTTAAATGCTTTTGTCATTTAAAATACAATTAAATATTATTGTGTGAGAGATTAATCTTTTATTTTAGCATAACTTCTTGTACTCAAATCAATACCCTGTGCACTAAAATGTCTCAAAGTAGATTAATAGGTACGTTTACCCTATACTTATAGCTTATTTCATTTTGATAATATTTTTTAGAGATTTTTCTTTTGTTTACCCTTAAATTACTAGATTTTATTAATAAATAAATAATAATCTAAGCACATTCTTTCAACTTAAATTCAAAATAACTTCTAATTCAGCTCACATTGGGTGTTTCTGCTGACCTCTTATGGAAAAATAATAACATGACATGATATTTCATAACGTTCACCACTAGATGGCCTTAAAGCTTGATAATATTTTCAGTAAAGTTTTAGCAGTTTTAGTTTGAATTGAGCATTTGTAGGTTTTTCTATGTGTACTGAAGCATTCCTCACATTACTAAGGGGGTCAAATTGACCCGTGGGGGAAGGATTTGTTACTTTTTTTTACATTTGCGCCACAAAACTCCTCAAATCCAGTCAATCTTTTGTGTGTATTTGTGTTTCAAGTGCGACAGAAGTCCGGAGGTCTTGGACCACTCACATTATTTTTTTTACATTTAAAAATGAGTTTTGGGTCAAAATGACCCGCGGGAAGGATGAGGTTAAACAAACTAAAATCTTACCATCCCCAAACTTTTGAGTGGTAGTTTATATGCAAGAACCCTGAGTTTTACATATTGTTCCAGGCTTTTTACTGCTTTAACGTCTATATCACCCAGCACTAACAGTCAGCATCTCATCTCTGAATGTGTCACTGAATGGACGTCTCGATCACAGCTCACACACTGCGCACAGACGCTTCACTAACCGTCCAAAGGAAGGTCATGAGGGATGGTTCTGTTCTTTTTCTTCTGTTTGTTTTTCTTTGTGTCCATTGCTGAAGTTTGTCCTCTGTTGCGTGTGATTTGAATCGTTCTAACACAATCGCTTGCTTCCTGACAGCACACACACACCTTTCATTCTGACCCTAATTAAACACTAAAAGAAACACTAATAAATGATTTGCACGCTGAATTGCAAAACCTCTGCCCGGGAGCGTCTCCAAAATCCACTTTAAACATCATTTAAATTCCTAATTGGCGAACGAGCGGCTCAGCGCGGAGGTTTTGGACGGTTAGCTTGGATTGGAGAAGTCTTCATGTTTCTGTGTCTCCTCCATGTTAACTGTGTGTGTCTTGCACATCCTTCTCTTCCTCCTCCCCGTCGCTCTGGCTCAATCCCTACTGCTGATATTGATTATTTTTCACAGAATTACAATCAGTGACCAATGAGGACTAACGCTTCTGGTACGTCTGTGGTTCTCTCGCCATTCCCCATCCCTCCTGCATGGCCGACTGTCTCCGAGACCCTTCAACACGCACATACAACAACAAACACGCACGCGAGAATAACTCGCACCGCTACTACAGAAGCATTCGGACACTCAGGGTTAGGATTCACCAAAATCTTCTTAAGAATGTTTATAAATCAAATATTTTCTTGCCTCTATTGTGCGTTTTATATTCCCTTTCATCCAGTGTGTAATGTAAAAGGTCTCACTTCCTGTTACTAATTTGCATAATGCCAGCCCATTGGCTGGCGGTGAACAGTGTCTGCTTTGCCCCGCCCTCAACGCATGATGTCACCCATTCGGAGGGCGCGTCTGAAGCTGGTGCTGACATGACCGTCATATTGACTACAGCCAATCACATTACTTTTCGAGTTTTGTATAAACGCAATTGGCTAGCATCTGCACTAGGGTATTTGGATAGGCGATCTGATTGGCTGACGCTTGAAAAGATGAAAATATCTCAGTGATTTGATTTCTGGAACCGGACCTGGGCGCAAGTGGTCGACCAATAACAACAACCTGGGCCGTCTGACCAATCAGAGCAGAGCAGGCTCTCGGAAAGGAGGAGTTTAGGGACAAACCGTTTTCAGACTCTTTGAGAAATGAGGCGATGTGTATGGAAGCTTGTTTCCACCGCAGAATAGAAAATTTAAGGTAATTGCGACTTTTTTATATCTTGCAATTCTTAGGGCCTTATAAAATCTGTTTTATTTTTTCTCAAATTCCGTTAAAAAAAATATTTTTTTTACCCTTAACTGTTATTTAAGTCGTAAAAAGAATGTGCTTTTAATGTTAATATAATAGAACATAAAACATAAAATTTAAATGACCTTAAATTTATTGAGGTAACAAACACATTTGCTATATTAGTGCTGTGAATTGATAAAAAAAAACTTAATGAATCACATTTTTTCTGTAATTAATCATGATTAATTGCAATTAAAAAACATTGGAGTTTTTAATATTGTAATAATTTCAGTTACTCTCCAAATTAATGAAGAAACAACTTAAAGACAGCTTATGTTAAATATGTGTTGTAATGGCATCTTTTAATGAATGAATGTCTCTATGAAACATTAATGACGTATAACTAAAAGATACCAATTTCAACATTTATTAGGCTTTAAAAAACAACTTTTGATTTAATTTAACTTAAAACAATCTTTACATAAACCCATTATAATAAATGTTATATTTACCCGTGGCCTTCCCTGTTACACATAGCCTACACAGAAATTGAATAAAGTTATCAACACCTTTCTTAACTGCATAAATAATAGGGTTGGGCATCGTTTTGATTTGAACGATTCTGATTCCGATTCCGATTCTTAGTTTCGATTCCGGTTCTTTTCGATTCTCGATTCCGATTCTTTGAGGGGTGGAGTCACAACATGTCACAGGCTCATTTCACAGAGGAAAATTGTATTTTGATTCAATAATGAGTTTTAGTTTGGGGACTTTCTCCGCTGGCATTTTCACTTGCTTTGCTGCAAAGGTGAATGGAGTTTCACACCGAGTCCCGGTTTAACAATAGCATTAACAGCAGTCATATTAGGACTGCTACTAGCGTGGGCAATTTGCGTATAGCTACATTTATCTACGAGGGGGAAAAATAATTTCAGTAACGTTGTTGTTCACCACAATTCGCAATTTGGTCAAGGGGTTTGTTATTACACTACAATCACACACAGGTGGGATAATGTTAGTTCACCCTGAAATGAAAATGAAGCCATCTTTTACTCACCCAGCTGTTGTTCAAATGCGCGTGTTCCTGTGTGCACACTCTAAGCCGCAGTAGCCTCGTGCAATATTATCATGACAACCGGTACACAATATTCACTTAAGGAGGTTATATTATTAGTATTATTTCTTATCATATACGTTATAGAAAAGACGAGAATTGCGTTTTTTTCTATTGAGCTTGATTTCTCAAAATGGTTGTGTGTGTGTGTGTGTGTGTGTGTGTGTGTGTGTGTGTGTGTGTGTGTGCTTATCGTGGGTGCAATGACAACAGTGCGAGTTATTATAGTAGGCATGAGCGGCTGCTGACGGCTCATAGTGCACACAGAGGAGCGCGCTCAGAGTAACGGCCGAGCTCAGTGTTTTGACTGAATAATACAGTTTCTTTCTGGCAAAACCTTATAATGTGCCCCTGAACACTTTCCATATGGCGCGCGTATCCCTGTATCGTTGCGTGATACATTTGTTTGTTTTGTGTAATGTTTTAGCTGATCGCCATTCACTGCCATAGGAGCGCGTGCAGGAACAGTATTTTAAATGTCATAGGACATAGGGCACTGGGACAACATCAGGGTAAGTAAAAGAAGGCTTTATTTTCATTTCAGGGTGAACTATCCCTTTAATAACGTTGGTTAGCTCAGGGTTTCCCGAGGAGGACAGACCTGCACAGCATTTCGAACACGCTACACTCATCCTCCCGTGCAAGAAATAAGTTTGTCATATGTGTTGCACTGTGCCGACCCAGGCTTTTTTTTAAAAAAAGTGAAATAAAACCACACTTTTGAGCGACGCTTACCGTGCTCCATGGCTGCAACAGAACAAACGGGCGCGGCAAGCACTTCCGAAAACTTGCGCGTTTGGAACCGATGATCGGAATCAAAAACAAAATTTCTAAACGATTCCAATGGCATCGTTATTTTTTAAACGGTTCCAAGTTGGAACCGGTTCTCGATGCCCAACCCTAATAAATAATAAGTGAAATATAGATTAATTATTAAAGCTATAATTTTCTCTATTCCCTTTGTTCTGTGATGAACATTAACGACAGGCATCATCAGTGCTAAAGTCAGTGCAGTGTTTAAATTTACTGTAAATGAAAAATACTGTACTAAATATTTTTTATTTCATATAAAATATATATTTTACAAAAAAGAATTTACTCTAAAATCAAAGCCATATGTCTAACCAATTTGTGTTCCAAATTTGAAGTTGATATCACAAAAATTGAAGTCCCCATGAGATGTTGTTTAGGCGCTGTACCAAAAATAGCCACCGGGTGTCATTCAAATTCCATTGATTGTTTTTTAAATGCATTTTCCTGTAAATTTCTGTCCAAATATCACTTCCATCACAAAACAGTCACCAAATATGGACCCTTGAGACTCAGAGCTTTCCGACAATATGTGTTTTGTCAAGATTGGAAAAGATTTTGAATATAAAGTAGTTAAAATAAATGTTGTAATATGAAACATGACACCGCCCACTAGGGGGAGGAGCCCACTAGAATAATTTAGAGTAACGTTTCCATGGTAACACAATGTCCGATTTCAAAACGATTTTCACAGGATGAATTTTGAGTTTGTAAGCTTACAAATGATACCTAATTTATGATAATTACTTAAATATATGATCCGGAAAAAAGGCGATAAAAAAAAGAGCACCAGGCGTCCCACCTGTGGGACGGTGACAGTTTTTGATGAAAATATTCCAGGATATTTCTCCATATAATGGACTTCAATGGGCTCCAAACGGTTCAAGGTCCAAATGACAGTTTCAGTGCAGCTTTCAACAACACCAGACGATGAATAAGGGTCTTATCTAGCCAAACCATCAGTTTCTGAGAGAAACCGAGCAGTATTTATGCTATTATTTTACCTCTTATCAGACAAACGTGATCATCTCTGAGCTCCGCCATAACTTCCGCTAAGTGAGGTCAAAATATGAGCCTGGTCACAGATGTATACGTAGATACCTCATTAGCGCCTGCACGGATCAGTAGAATGAGGCATCTACGATCAATTTATCTATGACCACGCTCGTATTTTGACCTCACTTAGCGGAAGTTATGGCGGAGCTCAGAGATTATCAGTGCACTCTATGCGTGAATGCACTGCAGACTCGCTCTCGTGATCGTATCTCAGGTAAATCATCAACACTATCATCACTTACATGTGTGTTATTGAACTAATGACATTACAATCGGCTAAAACGCATGCGCTGGTTACTTTTCTTCCTGAACAAGTGCACACCCGAGTGTTGTTTCACATTCACATGAATCGTGGCACATCGAGAGCAACCGAACTCCGGTTGTGTGTTCTCGGGTTCGATACCTCAGTGCACTTCAAGCTCTGTATGAAAGCTTTCACATTAGCAATTTTTCATGCGAACCGTGCTCCATTTCAAACTAAACTGCCAGAGTAAAAACACCCTGAGAAAACAGAGGAAGAACACATCGCCTCACGCGCACACTGTAGACTTGTGGCATTTAACGGTTGCTGTAACTTGGGGCGATGTCAAATAACAGTCATATGTTTCAGCATGTTACAATAATTATATGGCTTGAGTTGATATAGCCTATCCCCTAATGAATTAAACAGTTTGTTATCATACAGATTGAGAGTCTCTCTCCCTCTCTCTCTGTTTATATGTGTGTAGCCTTTACACGCGAGGAGTTGCGATTTTCGAATAAAAATTTATTAATTCCCAGCAATCTTTTTTTTTTTTTTTCAGCGAATATTATTTTTGCTTGAAATGCCCATCCCTACTTGACAGTGCACGGAATAAACTAAATAGTATTCGACTGCGTCACATAAATGAACCCAAACTCAGCATACACTTTCCTCACACACGAGAAATAGGCCTATAGAAAGTTTAAATTATATAACAAAGAACAAATACTTTGATTCTGTAATCCGTATGAAAGGTCATTTCCCTCTATAGGCACGGGTGCGTTCACTACTGAGTCGGCATCGTCAACTTCATCTTTGCAGCCCAACACGGACTCAGAAAACACTCGTTTATTAATAAACAATTAGAATTAATGTCTCACATTAGGCTACTTTTGCCAGTGCTCTTATGTGTGCTTGAGCACGAGGCGTATACTCCGCCCCCAGTGCCCGAGTCTTTGAGTCGGTAAAAAAGTCAAAATACTAAAAAAATATAACCAAAGTTTTTTTTGAGGTAATGTAATCTTGTTAAAACAGAAAAATACATTCGGTATTGGGGAAAAAAAGTATCGTTCAGGAACCGGTATCAAAGTCAAGGTATCGTATCGAATATTTTTGAACGATACCCTGCCCTACGCAATTGAGAGATTAAAAGTCACAATTATCTTTAAAAAAAATTTATTCTGTGGCCGAAACAAGCATCCATAGATGTGCAAAAGTATGTGTTTTTTATACCTTTGATCCATGTAAATCTATTGTAATGGTGCGTTCACACCAGACCGGAATGAAGCATTAAGTGATTTACATGTTAAATCAATGCAAAGACACAAATAGACATTCTGAGGCGCGTTTCGCGTGAATGACACGGAACGAATTAAGCGTTTGGCGCATGAGAAATCTGAACTTTGGCGGATATTCGCGCCGTGTTAACCAATCAGGAGCTTGCTCTAGTAGTGACAACAATGAGGACAGAATCATATGTGGATCCCCGGAGCTGTACAACACATCTTCATACTTTATAGAAACAGGAATAAAAAGGATCTCGCTTGGAAGAAAGTGAGTGAGGAGGTGGGACAGTCTGGTGAGTTGTAAAAAGCGCTCTTTATTCAATTTGAGCTAACGTTATATATACACATTGAGACTACAAGCTAGCTAAAGCCGCAAATTGAGCTTATTCACCGTATTTTAAAACAATCAATGTCAGCCATTTCACAACGAGACGAGCCGCTGGCAGAAGCCCCTCCCATAATGCGCGAATGAAGCGAGTAAACTCAATGTTACTACAAAACTATGCGCGAATAGTCACAATTTATTTGCACAAGTCACGTCTTGTGTGAACGCACAGTAATACAAACATCCTACAAAAAGTAAAAGTTTAAGTATTTTAAAGCAAGATGTCAGCCATTTCACAACGAGATGAGCCGCTGGCAGAAGCCCCTCCCATTACGCAAATTCACGTCTGTTGTGAAGTGAATGTCAAGACAGAATGAAGCGAGTAAACTCAAAATGTTCAAGCGCCAAACTACACGCGAATAGCGCAATTTATTCACGCAAGTCGCCTCTGGTGTGAACGCACTATAAGAGACAAATAAACCTTTACAGTAGAATAATTGGGGCACTTTAAATATAAAATAAAAGATGTCTGTTATCTGAAAAATCGTGCACATTATTTTCATCGTTAGAGTGAATGTGTCCTGTATGCGCATATAATAACGATAACAATTAATAACTAATAATAATTCATGAGTCGCGTCTGGGGTGTTACACGCAATTGATTTACATGTCAAGTCAATTCTGCGGTGCGATTCGCACAAATGAGGTAGCGCGAACAACGTGATTCGCGCGAATGACACGGGCGTTTGACGCGTGTAATGCGTGATTCGTGCGAATCGCTTGAGTTGGAAAATCTGAACTTTGGCGGATATTCGTGTCATGTTAACCAATCAGGAGCTTGTATTTTAAAACAATTAATAACAGGTCTCTATTTGTTACTTCATTTTGAATCCAGCAAAAAGTCACGTCACGCGTTTACATTTAATTCTTTTATCCAAAGCAATTCATAAACTGATATGAATCACGATATAATTTTGCATAATCATGACTGAACATTGTGCACATCCCTAGTGGTCGTATTATGTATTATTCGCGGCTATTGTTCCAAGGTTAAACATTCTTAAGAAGTATTTTTGGGAATATTGAATGTTTGGTGAATCCTCAGGAGCAGATGCAATAATGGACAGGAACCAGTCAACCCGCCTCTCGAACTCTTCCTCTCTGTGAAGGACAGAATCTCGGAGATGCCGCACAATCCCTCAGGATACGAGATGTCAGACCAAACGCCATCTTTCCAACAGCCAATCAAATCCTTCCCCAGCATCTCGTATGCTGATTGGTGATTTCTGGCCTCAGATTCTGTAACGTGCAAACCTTTCCTTCTGCACTTCTTCTATTTTGATTTTATCATCATTATTTATGATCCCTCTCACTAAAGCAGCCACTCAAACGCTACACATGTGACCTTTAGGGGGAAACCGGACAGTGGGGTCAAAGGTCGAGTGTTGTTCGTCTCTTCACGGCATCTCATTCTGTCATGGCGTGATGGCTGAATGATGTTTTAAATGAAGACGGTTGTATGCAAGTTATAACGAATGCATATATCGTTCATTAATTAAAGAAGACCATGTTCTTGTTTGTTTATAAGTGGTTTTATTTAATTTTAAGATAAATAAAGACATGTTATGTCTTGTGTCTGCATGTTCAAACCTTAATATCATTCATATTAACAGGTTAATAGAAATAATAATAATAGTTAGTTATAAATAGTCATTTAGTTTTAATGATATTTTAGTCATCTGGATTGTTTAGTTTAGAATATCATAAGATTTTCTAAAAAACAGTTTAGCATTTCTATAAAATGGCCAAACTCATTATATATTACTGGAGAAAACGACATTATTATTAATTTCCTTAATTTGTTTAATGTCAAAAATGCTATTTAGCTTTTTTATTTAAACAAACGCATGATGTAATTTATTGTATTATACTATTACAAACTTATTCAAAATTTTAATTTTGACAGTGTCACCGACTGAATGTTTTCTGTGTGTGTGTGTGTGTGTGTGTGTGTGTGTGTGTGTGTGTTTCTCATCCATCTTCTCTCTGTGTTCCCATGGCAGCCGACGACCCCCGGCATCACCTACTCGACCCAACTGACCCACAGACTCCTCCCTCTTAGACTATTAGCCCCTCCCACACCCGTGACCGACAGCGAGGACAGACACGCCCACCCCGCCAGAACTCCTCCCCTTCCTGCTCCTCATCATCACACACACACAGTTCACTTGGACAGCACACACTCTACAACCCTCTGTCAAGTTTAAGTTCTCATTTTGTGTAGGTCACGCATCTCAAACTCGAATGTCTGGCGGTTTTCAATCTTTAAAACGCAAGGCTAAAGTATAAACATACAATTTATACTGTGCATCATTTATTGTATGTCAGTTATATGCACCATTAATTAATTTAGTTCATTTGATTTCGTATTATTTATTTATTGAACACATTTTAAGTTACTCTTAAAACATAATTAATTAATAGCTACAAATAGTGTAACATACCAATTAGTATCGGATTACTAATTACTTTCTAAATCCTAGGAGACATGAAACGGCTCTTTTAATTCTTTCAAACAAACCGAATAAAATTAGCATTAATTATTCTTGATCTAAGCAACGTATTTAATTAAATTATGTGAAATTAAATGTTAAATCCACTTTTATATAGAATTGTTCTATAGTCTATACAGTATTTAATGCAGTTACATCAGAAAAACACATACTTAACTTTGCAAAGCCTAAGCGTGTCCTAACTACACGCGACACGTGATAATTATATTTTAGAAGCGGTTTCTATTTCTGCGACGTCACGGCTGGAACAACAACACAAAACATGGCAATGATAATCTCAGGTAGCGTTTATGTGCTTTATTTATTCGTTTTAGAAGCGGGTCATGTGACTAGGGCTGTAATCAACCAAAGAAAATCGTGGTTGACTGAAGTCCTGAAATTTTCGACTAAAAACGTTAGGGGAAAAAAACGTTAAATGAATTAGCTGTGCACTGTGCGCAGTACTTGGTGGCCTTGTTGTCTGCCTAAATGAATTATAAATAAACATAAAACTAGTCTGACACACGAGTCTGTCGGCTCTGACAGCGCTGCATCACGTGCACCTGCGCAATATCACAGCCTATGATTTCCCAAAATATAGAACTATGTTGTCAACTAGTGATATCATCACAAGAACTTTTGAGGATATGCAACATAATTTAGACAATTGTTTTTGTCATATGTAGGCTATTATAATAACTGACAGTATCATTTCAGCCGCTCTGTGCAGATCGA
Organism: Romanogobio albipinnatus; assembly: GCA_023566225.1. NCBI lineage: Eukaryota > Metazoa > Chordata > Actinopteri > Cypriniformes > Gobionidae > Romanogobio > Romanogobio albipinnatus. The sequence continues at coordinate 2,002,632 of CM042242.1, forward strand.
ACATGAGCTCAGCTTCACGGCCGAGACACGAATAGACTATTATCTTAAAGCTTTTACTCTTAAACACAAAAGGCACGTCCACTTTAATAAAAAAGGAATATTTATTAAACAAGCCAGATCAAGAGCAGAAACTAAATAAAGTGCATAACTGAAAAATAAAGCAAAGGCTCAAAACTAATACAAACAGTGGCCACAGCGCATCGCACATTAGACTCCAAATAAAAAATAAAATAATAAAGTGCCCAAATCCAATAAATAATACAAGAAATAAATTTGCAGTTTGCACAATAATAAAACAGACGGGGCAGATGAGTTAGCTTACCGTCTTTAGGTGATATGACCTGTTTGTCGTCGAGCTGTGATGTGCAAACTATTGCTTGCAAAATTTGCATTCGACTTTTTTCCCATTTTCTATTTTAAAAAATGCTGCCACACTGCCGATGTCTTTGTTGACAGGGTAGAAGAGACTGACTAGGAAAACGCTCTCACAATTAAATACATAATAGGCCTATACAGCAAACTAGCCTTCTTCAATCTGTCTCTCTTCTCCAGTGGGTTGGGCTAATCCAAAAGAAGTGGAAACAAGGGGGTGTTCTGAAGACAGACTGTTACCTGTGAAACAGGCATGGGCGTCGGAAGCAAAAAAAATGTGGGTGGGTCCTCAGAAATTTTTTAATGGAGTAGATGCCAATTATATTAAGTACAAATATACCGCTTTGCTTGCTAAACATATAGTTCGGAAAGACAAAATTACAGAAATCGCCATATTATTGAGAGCGTCAGTAGTGTAGGGGTAAGACACACAGCATCTAGTTTTGACACAAATCGACCCGCGGTTTGAATCCGCCTTTCGCCGAACTCAATCTTCTCCCTTTTCCCATCACATATCAGATCGGAAAGGCATTTATTTTCAATAAAAATGAAGAAAATATTAGAAAAGTGGAAATAAAGCGTCTAACATGTGTTTAATAATAAGTGTTTATCGATTAGTGGTAGGTAAACACACATGTGCTGAATGTTAGAGACGATAAAAGTGAGTGGGTCCAATATCATTGATCGTAAAAAGTGGGTGGGTCTTGTCCCACCCACATACAATGATTCCGACGCCCATGGAAACAGGGATGCTCTGAAAACACCCCCATTAGCAATTAGTGCTCTCCACCTGATCAAATGAACGCGGCAAACAAATCGACAAATCAGAATTTCGGTCGAGTCAGAACGTATCGACTAAAAATCGACTGGGAGATTACAGTCCTACATGTGACTTTGAATATCATGTAGTGCTCAGCTTTGTAACGTAGTCGTACTGATAGCAACAATGGATAATTCACCTCAGATCCTCAAATTAAATGTTCAAACAAGTATATTCTATGACAAAGATTGTTTTAGTGACTCAGTATGTAATAGTAATGTTTAAATGCCGTAATATTTGTGAATTTGATTATTATCCATTTCCTTGCGAGTGCCTTCAATATTAATCTCTGGTGCCGTGCACTTGCCGCGAGAGCTCCGCCCACACGCTGTTCTGATTGGTTCTGGTTTTTGATTGATTTGTCGCATCTCGTAGTCGCTGGAATCTTATCGCGTCGCGTGTAGTTAGGACACTTGTTACTGTGCGTTCACACCGCCGCCGGCGTCAAAGTTCACTCTTGCAACGACGCTGTAGAAATATTCGTGGACGTGCTGATGTAGATCGACTGCTTGGTCTTTTTTTAAACTCTATTTAAAGCGGCCAAAGCAAACAATCATGTTGATCGGCATTTGTGCAGGCTGACCACAGGTAGGGTATAGCCGTATAAGTTAACCTCATGAAATCATTTAGATGTAAAAAACAAACAAAAAACAGATCGATGGAAAAAACTTAATAATTATAGTTACATGTTTGCTAACGAAATAAACCAATTAAAATCCATTTGTTTGGTGTGGCTTTTGTGTTCATGGTTAAGTGCTAGTCTAATGTCAACACAAACTAGTCACATTTCGACATTTGCTAGCCGTGGTCTTTAATTAACATTCACATTAATTTGTGTGCAGCCCACATTACAATAACGGTCCTGGGTGAAGTGCAGCATTAAAGATGCAGTAAGCGATTTCCGAGAAACACTGTTGATATTTGAAATCATCAAAACAAACACGCCCCTAGCTTTATAGCACCGCCCCCAAATTCACCGACACTACGCAATACAGGCACCCCCCCTACTGCTGATTGGCTGAGGTGTTTCAGTGCTCGGTCCACAGCGTTTCTCGTCAAGTCGGTGTTGTTTTGAGCAAATTAATTGCATTCGCGATGAAAAACTAGAGCGAAAATGTTGCCTATAAATAGTGTTGCGCGCCTTCTTATCAAACCCGCCGCCACAGCAACGATCAACCTCTCTCAACCTCTCCTCCATTTTGCTTGGAAACTAATGTGGTTGGGAATGCTCTCAAGCAGAGCACTCCTACATTTCGATTGGTTGCCACCGAACTGCGTCATAGCTCATTACCATAAAAATGACCTGATTTAACGATTTTACGTCATGAAAGTGCGGACTCAGAGGAAGACCGTGAGGGTTTAGGGTGCCATTTGGGCCAAGACGCGCCGCTCTCGCCGGAGAGCATTTATTGAAAATCAATGACTTCCGGCCACTTTCACGCTCTCGCCGGCGTGAACGCACATCGCACACGGCGTGATCTATCAATCAATAAGTGCATGATGCCCTAAATTACTAGTACACTAAATTAGATTTTTTTTGCAGTTAAGCTAACAGATAATATAAAGGAAACTTTTGGCGTCTTTTGGGCGGAAGTTTGAAAACCTGTTTATGAAAACATAGATCTAGAACGCAATGTTTTATGAACTCAAACTCTTTGACAGATGGTTGTTTATCCTAAAGAATAAGCCCGACTTGAAATGTTTTGGGTTTGACAAATGCATTTCTCTCACTTTATTTTATTTTCTGCCATCTTTACGCTTCTTTTGGTTTCCTGCAGACGCTTGATTTCCCACTGTATACGGGATGCATTATCTCTCCAAAGTGTGTTCTGGAGTCTCATGATAACTGCATCTCCTGGAATGTGCTCGTGTGCGTTTGTATTTCTGTACATTACTTTTGGCTTTGTTTTGTTTTTGTTTCGTATGTATGTCGGGCTGCAGTGGTCCCTAAGCTCACGGGCCAGAAGACGACACCAAACTCCCCGAAGGGTAATAAACTTTCCCATAGTTCCACAGTCATTCCACACGAGTCTTTCCCTGATGCTTCATGAGCTGAGGAAACTGTTTAAGTCACTAGGTTTTGCAACACTTTATAATAACTCGCATTAATATTAAGTCACAATTTCCATAGTAGTTAACATACAGTTCAGTATAAAACATGAAATATCACAGTTAAATGTCTGAATGTCATTACATTAGTGGTATTCAGGAAGTGGATCCAACACACACACACACACACACACACACACACACACACACACACACACACACACACACACACACACACACACACACACACACACACAAATAAGAAACTGTGGCGATTAAATCAAGGGAACAAGGAACAGGTGTGAACTATTAGTAGCTATAGAGACAAACTAGAGTAACCATAGAGACAGGAACTAAACCAGGAATTGAATAATAACAAAACTATACTTCAAAAAATAATAGTGTAAAACACCATGGACATCTATTTATGAGGGAATAAAATATAAAACGACGTAAATGCAACGATATAAAGTCGCCTTTACAAAACCAGTGTTCATATAATATATTAAATCTAAATCATATATGACATGGATGTTTATATTTTATTTATTTATTTTTAAACAAGGGCTTGGTTAACCAGACAATTAACTAAACAGCTTTAGCCTACACACCTGCTGGTAATTAAAGCTAAAGCTAAATTATGAAACTGACTCGAGATCAGTTAAACTGTATTATTTGAAAGCGCCCGTCAGTAGCTACACAAGATATTGCCCGATATTAAACACTGTACATCTCTTACAAGTACAAGAAAATGCCAAGAATACTATAATCACTGAACACTTTGTTAATAGTGATGTTATTTACTGAGAATTAACCAAAATCTTACCTGGGATTCTGAAGCTCCAACATTTCTCCTCATTATTTGACAGTTAACCAAGTCTTCAGTTGAAAACACACGTATGTTTGTGTGGGCACCATCGTGGGTTTTATTTTTAAAATAAAAATTTCAGTCAGAAGTCTTAATTTCACCATAAAAGTAAAACAAGTCCTCTGAGGGGATTTTAACCGAACCGTTTGGCGCCATTTTGCTATTTGAATGAATAACGCGGAGTGATATGAGACGCGGGAAAGTAGTACCCGCAGTTTAACGGTCCAGCGCTAGTATATTAAATTGATTACAACACATTTATCAATATTTAGTGTTGTTGTAGGTTACAGTGAAAAATGTAATGGAATAATAATAATAAAATATTTTTTATTTGATTATTATTTGGGCATATTTGACCACTGAATTGCGTGATTGAATTAAGTATTCCAGAAAACCGTGTATTTAAATTACAAAATGTTAAAAAACATAAGTTTGTACGATGTGAAATTCTAAAAAAAACGAAAAAATGTAGTAAACAAGTAATAAAAAACGAAATTAAACTAAACAAATAAGAAATGATGTATTAATTTGATGTTTTTATTATTTAATAACGAAAAAATGAATTCCACACACTGCTATAAGCTTGCAAATCATATTTTAATACAACATTTTGGTCATGCGACTATATAAATATGCGTTTAATTGATGTTTGAATGACATTTAGACATTAAGTGTGACTTTAGTGAACAAATACTTTGTGTGGCCACTACATTTGTACTTATAGGTATATATATTGTAAACAGTACACTTCTATACAGTAAGGAGGGAACGTGGGGTTTGTCTTCTCTGCGTGTGGACTCTGAGGACACTTCCTAGGGGTCATTTGTCTCAATTCTAACTGTTTTTTCCCTTTTTTCTGCTTCCATGGCTCAGCTGGTCAAACAAGAGCAGCCCAGACGGTCCCTTTCTCTCCACGTGATCCTTAGCACCCTCTTCTTTCCTGCTTTCTTCTTCTCGGTTTTCCCCCCACATTGGGTAAAACAACCCCAAACTCACCAGCACAACCACAAAGACGAGCAAAAACAACACAAGATGTTCCTGCGCCCTCGTCTGGTTGAGCGCTTGAGAAACGTGTTGGTTAAATCTTCTAGAAACTCCTGAAGAAGGCGGCCTTTCCTGGAACAAATCATTCAAATGACCTCCTCATGTAGTGTTCAAAAGCCATTTATTCCCTCGCTGCAAAGAAATCAGAATTTTCGTCTCATTTTCAAGATGTTTAGATACCAGAAAACCGGACAAAAGCACTAATTAAAGGATTAGTTCACTTCAGAATGAACATTTCCTGCCATCCAATATGTTTGTGTCTTTCTTTCTTCAGTCGAAAAGAAGTTAAGTTTTTGGAGGAAAACATTCCAGGATTTTTCTGCACATAATGGACTTCAATGGGAACCAACGGTTGAAGGTCCAAATCAATGCAGTTTCAAAGGGGCTTTAGAGGCTCTGGCCGATCCCAGACGAGGAATAGAGTCTGATCTAGACAAACCATCGGCCACATTTTCAAAAAATAAACATTTATATACTTTTTAACCTCAAATGCTCATCTTGCGCTACTCAGCGACACTCCACAGATTACGCAATCACGGCGGAAAGGTCACACTAGACGTAGGCGGAAGTCCCACCCTTGTGTTTACAAAGCACTCGTGCGAAGACTAATGGTGCGTTCACACCAGACGTGAATGAAGCGTTAAGCACGGGTGATTTACAGGTTAAGTCAATGCAAAGATGCGAATAGACATTCTGCGGTGCGATTTGTGCAAATTTAACTTTTCAGGCATTTGACGCGTGGAACGCGTGATTCACGCGAGTTGAAAAATCTGAACTTTGGCGGATATTTGTGTCGCGTTAACCAATCAGGAGCTTGTATTTTAAAACAATCCATGTCAGCCATTTCGCAACGAGGCGAGCCGGCTGGCAGAAGACCCTCCCATGACGCATATTCACGTCTGTTGTGAATGCCACGCACAAATGAAGCGAGTAAACTCAAAATGTTCAAGTGTCCAACTACGCGCGAACAGCGCAATTTATTTGCGCAAGTCGCGTCTGGGGTGTTACACGCGATTGATTTACATGTTAAGTCAATGCAATAGACATTCTGCAGCGCAATTCGCACAAATGAGGTAGCGCGAACAACGTGATTCACGCGAATGACACGCCTGTTTGACACGCGTAATGCGTGATTCGTGCGAATCGCTTGAGTTCACACACAATGTTCAAGCGTCCAACTACACACGCGAATAGCGCAATTTATTTGCGCATGTCGCGTCTGGGATGTTACACACGAGTGATCTACATATTAAGTCAATTCTGCGGTGTGTTTCGCACAACTGAGATTGCGCGAACAACGTGATTCGCCCAAATGACACGGCCATTTGACGCGCGTAATGCGTGATTCGCTTGAGTTGAAAAATCTGAACTTTGGCGGATATTCGCGCCGTGTTAACCAATCAGGAGCTTTCTCTAGTAGTGACAACAATGAGGACAGAATCATATGTGGATCCCCGGAGCTGTACAACACATCTTCATACTTTATAGAAACGGGAATAAAAAGGATCTCGCTTGGAAGAAAGTGAGTGAGGAGGTGGGACAATCTGGTGAGAAAAGCGCTCTTTACTCATTTTGAGCTAACGTTATATATACATATTGAGACTACAAGCTAGCTAAAGCCGCAAATTGAGCTTATTCACCGTATTTTAAAACAATCAATGTCAGCCATTTCACAAAGAGACGAGCCGCTGGCAGAAGCCCCTCCCATGACACGCAAATGAAGCGAGTAAACTCAATGTTACTACAAAACTATGCGCGAATAGTCGCAATTTATTTGCACAAGTCGCGTCTGGTGTGAACGTACAGTAATACAAACATCCTTTAGCAAAACAAGGTTGTTTGGACGATGTTTAAGTTATTTAACAATTCGTTTTTGTACGTCTAGCGTGACCTTTCCGACGTGATTATGCAATCTGTGGAGCGTCGCAGAGCAGCGCAAGATGAGCAATTTAGGTTAAAAAGTATATAAATGTGTATTTGTGTTGTAAATGTGGCCGATGGTTGGTCTAGATCAGACTCTATTCCTCGTCTGGGATCGGCCAGAGCCTCTGAAGCCCTTCCTCTGAAACTGCAGTGATTTGGACCTTCAACCGTTGGTTCCCATTGAAGTCCATTATGTGCAGAAAAATCAATCTTTTCAAATGAAAGACAAACATCTTGGATGAGATGGGGTGAGGAAATCATCAGGAAATGTTCATTTTAATAGTTTTGTGCGGTGCAAACATTGTTGTGATGGTGTAAAGCGTTCAGGTACGAGGAGGACGTGTGTTCACCCTTCATGATCGTGCACAGAAATCATTCGTTCGCTTAGTGAAATCTGAATGTTTAGTGGGGCTGGATTCAATTTGAGAGTGCAATATAATCGTCATGTCATTAAAAACATCCCCAGACGGATCTGAGCCGACACTGTGGTGATGTCTGGGTTAATAGTGCAGTTTTAGGGTGAACAGACGTTCTTGTGTGTTTGAATCATTTCATAAAGAAGTCAAGACTGTAACACTAAAGACTGTTGAGTGTCTCTATAAGGACTCATAACATCCATCATGTCGGGAAGGGTTTCCACACACACACACACACACACACACACACACACACACACACACTGTTTGGAATTGTAAAATAGCATGTGAAAGTGCACTATTCAATGCTAAACAGTACGCAAACATAGTGTACATACTATATCCTGCAGAAATACTAACAGGTATGATGCTCTAAAGATATCCACATATGATTTAAGGATAATTTTTAGCACTTTTAATCAACACACTTGGCTAAAATGTGATTTTGCTGGGACATTATATGGCACAAAACGCATTAAGACACCAAACGGTCCCAAAATATGAGCTGTGCACATTTATTTCAAGTCTGTCTGTAATTTAGTGTTCATTATGAAAGCAAAAATCACTGCGGGTCTATGCATAGAATCCATTATTCGTTTTTTTGGGTTGAAAATGAGAAAATATGAGCGTTCCACTCCGGTGGACTGTATTTCGTAATTCTGTTGTATGTTGTAATGATGATGATGATGATGATGATAAAGCCCCTGTTGCTCTAGTTGACGTTGTGTGGCATGACCAGACCGTCTGTGCCGTATCAAACCTTCCCCTTAATCCACTCTGAGTCTTAGTAAATCCCACTAATGAGAAAAGAATTGCTGTTATTTAAGAGTTCACATGTCCGTCATGGGCATACTGTATCTTGAGTGTGTCGCGTATCTTTGTGGTGCATTTATGCAAATTGTGACTAGTGTAGTCCACATGTATGATTATTGAATATTAAATTATTATGGATAAGTGATTCTTTAAGCTTACGACGAGTGTCTAGAGGAATAAACCGAGCCTCTTTCTGCGTTTGGACAGAAAGCTGTAACAACACCGAGAGTGTGAACGAGTGAATGGACGAGTGAACGTGTGTAACGTGTCCTCTGCTCGGACCAGTTCGTCATCATTAAAGTTCAGTGTACCAAAAAAACTCTGCTTTTGTGCTGTTTTTCCTGTCTTTCAGATGGTCTAAACTCTTCACAATAAAGAGAATGTGTGTTAGCATATCGAGTCGAATGTGAGAAGACATTGACGCCCATTTTGGTCGCATAAGAAACAAAAAATACTTTGGTAAATCATAATCATGTCCAAATGATGAGATAAAAAGCCAAAGTGACATGAAGTCGATAATGAGATCTTAAAATGTGACGGTCATAATTAAGAGATTAAATTGAAGGCATAATTATGACCAAAAAAAACCTGTATGATTTAATGTTATAATATCGACTATAATCCACTGAATGGAACAACACAATTTTTAAAGAATGTAACCATCTTGATCAACTCTTAAAGAGTGCCATATTTGATCGACACAAACTGGTGTCATTTGAAAGCTTAGAGTCTGAACTTGTAGCCAGTTTAGTAGTGCTGAGTTATTTGCAGATTTTTCTTTTTTTGTACTATGTACTGTAATATGTCAAAAACACCATACAGCTCAGATAGTCATGTGTCACATGTCAAAGGTCTCATTGAGTAGAATACAACCAGTATAATAATAAAGACGCCCCCAGACCCGTGTGTAAATACTGATGCACGATTTCGCACATGGATCATGGAAAATGGCATATGATTTACAGCAGATTCTCACGGTTAAACGGAGCCCAAACTCACCATAATCCGTCACTCATAATCTTAAAATATAGAGAACGAGCGACACAAATCACACGGGTTTTCTCATCTGCTATTGCCGTTTGTTGGTTGGTTCGAGATGCCTGTCTGTCAAGTCCGCTCAAGTCACCTCTTGACACACCCTCGATAAAAGGGGCGGATCAAGGACACATTTGGAGATTTGAACTGTACTTGGCTATAGAGACAGAGCGACACGTGTCATAATCTGAAGACCACGCCACCGTGTGTGTGTGTGTGTGTGTGTGTGTGTGACCTTTGCACACTCACCAGCATCTGAGAAAATCAAAATATGCACCTCAGCTCTCAGAACTACATGGAGTAAACAAAAATAAAGTAAGTGTATTTGTGCACCTGCTGCCTTTTGATGGTGAGAAGTGCAGACTAAACAAAAAAAGGTAAGTGGATTAAAACACTTGCATGCCACCCTGCTGGTCATTTGATGGTGAGAAGAGCAACATGAGAAGGGGCTTGAATTGTACCAAAGTTTTGGAAATGACTTTTGATCAGGACTGAGGTTGATTAATAGATTTATGCAAAGAAAATTGAAATAATATTTATATGATACATTTTTACAGCAGTTTAATTTAGTGGCTGTTTTCGTCCACGAGGGTAACGAAAGGGTAGTGAAAGGATGCACAAGGGTTAAACAATAAGACTAACTGTGTTGAGCTGGAGAACAATGATTAGTTTCAAATAAAACACATCAGATATTATAAGCGGCGCTAGTGTTTCCATGGTTACTACACAATAACACCGTCATTGATAGGCGACGCACGGGCCGTGTCCTGGTTGAAATCACTGATTTCCCTGGATTTAAACATTCTCGGAAACATTTGGGATAATGCACACAAGTCAACAAAATATACAGTGAGGAAAATAAGTATTTGAACACTCTGCTATTTTGCAAGTTCTCCCACTTGGAAATCATGGAGGGTCTGAAATTGTCATCGTAGGTGCATGTCCACTGTGAGAGACATAATCTAAAAAAAAATCCAGAAATCACAATGTATGATTTTTTAACTATTTATTTGTATGATACAGCTGCAAATAAGTATTTGAACACCTGTCTATCAGCTAGAATTCTGACCCTCAAAGACCTGTTAGTCTGCCTTTAAAATGTCCACCTCCACTCCATTTATTATCCTAAATTAGATGCCCCTGTTTGAGGTCGTTAGCTGCATAAAGACGCCTGTCCACCCCATACAATCAGTAAGAATCCAACTACTAACATGGCCAAGACCAAAGAGCTGTCCAAAGACACTAGAGACAAAATTGTACACCTCCACAAGGCTGGAAAGGGCTCCGGGGAAATTGCCAAGCAGCTTGGTGAAAAAAGGTCCACTGTTGGAGCAATCATTAGAGAATGGAAGAAGCTAAACATGACTGTCAATCTCCCTCGGACTGGGGCTCCATGCCAGATCTCACCTCGTGGGGTCTCAATGATCCTAAGAAAGGTGAGAAATCAGCCCAGAACTACACGGGAGGAGCTGGTCAATGACCTGAAAAGAGCTGGGACCACCGTTTCCAAGGTTACTGTTGGTAATACACTAAGACGTCATGGTTTGAAATCATGCATGGCACGGAAGGTTCCGCTGCTTAAACCAGCACATGTCAAGGCCCGTCTTAAGTTTGCCAATGACCATTTGGATGATCCAGAGGAGTCATGGGAGAAAGTCATGTGGTCAGATGAGACCAAAATAGAACTTTTTGGTCATAATTCCACTAAACGTGTTTGGAGGAAGAAGAATGATGAGTACCATCCCAAGAACACCATCCCTACTGTGAAGCATGGGGGGGGGGGGGGGTAGCATCATGCTTTGGGGGTGTTTTTCTGCACATGGGACAGGGCGACTGCACTGTATTAAGGAGAGGATGACCGGGGCCATGTATGGCAAGATTTTGGGGAACAACCTCCTTCCCTCAGTTAGAGCATTGAAGATGGGTCGAGGCTGGGTCTTCCAACATGACAATGACCCGAAGCACACAGCCAGGAGAACCAAGGAGTGGCTCTGTAAGAAGCATATCAAGGTTCTGGCGTGGCCTAGCCAGTCTCCAGACCTAAACCCAATAGAGAATCTTTGGAGGAGCTCAAACTCTGTGTTTCTCAGCGACAGGCCAGAAACCTGACTGATCTAGAGAAGATCTGTGTGGAGGAGTGGGCCAAAATCCCTCCTGCAGTGCAAACCTGCTGAACAACTACAGGAAACCTTTGACCTCTGTAATCGCAAACAAAGGCTACTGTACCAAATATTAACATTGATTTTCTCAGGTGTTCAAATACTTATTTGCAGCTGTATCACACAAATAAATAGTTAAAAAAATCATACATTGTGATTTCTGGATTTATTTTTTTTGATTATGTCTCTCACAGTGGACATGCACCTACGATGACAATTTCAGACCCTCCATGATTTCTAAGTGGGAGAACTTGCAAAATAGCAGGGTGTTCAAATACTTATTTTCCTCACTGTACAACACTGTTATAGTGTTTTTCTTACCATACAAATTGCTCCTTTTCAGCCTCAAAAGTGAACTCTCATGATTAACGTCAGACAGGTTTAGTTTTGCTCAATCAAGGTTTATTTAAGGAGGAAAAATCACCACAGAAGTATTTCTTCTGAAACATCTCATTATTCCTTCATTGTGTTCCATCAGTCGAAATTAAAACAGATTAGTGTGTAATTGATTATCCCAAATAAATAGATTTCTCCTTTAGCTAGTAGTACGAAACCACACATCCGTCCGTCCGTCCTTCCCACAGGCATCCTTCTCCCTCCATGAATATACAGTATGATACACAGGTACACTATTTACACATCTGTTACATCGACAAGCTCAGGGTGCGGCGTCCGCAAAATAATCCAAATATCTGATTAAAGCCCACGCCCCCAAAATAATCACTGTCAAATATATTCATACGCACGGTGATGCATAACAGATGTGACTAATAAAAGTGCTTTAGGGTCAAAAACCGTTCCAGTTATACGCCAACACTTTCTATGAAGCCTGCGTGTAAATATAATGCGTTCTACTTTTGTTTTGACAGGTAAGCTTGATATGCACATACTTCTAAAGAGCTCAAAACAGGCGTGTGCGGTGCATTACACTCTTTAAAGGTGTAGCCATGACGGGAACGTATTGCATCGCTTCATAGAAAGTGTCGTCAAATCCAGCTCTTGAAAGTCTCTGACGGTGGAGGATGTTGTTTAGCGTTGATCACGTAAAAAGGAGGAATTATTACAAGCTCTGTTGTCTATCGTTTCCGTACAGCTCTCGTAAACTTGCACTCGTTGAATCATTCACTCAACATCGACGAACGCCACTCTGAACTCTCGGCTGGCGCGTCATGGAGTTCGGCGCAAACAATCTTCAACTGGGAAAAACGGTGCGTTCGTGGGGAAGAAATTATAATTACATCTTTCAACGAATCCCAATGGTGGCCAACGGAAAGTAAAAATAACTTGCCGTCAGACTTGACCGATTCAGTTTACCTTCTCAGAAACACTTCATCGTCTTTAGTCCAGACCTGCTCTAATCACATCGTGTGTAACGAGTTCAATCTTACTGATATGAATCAGGTCTATTGCACTATATTTAGTGAACTAATGGGACAGATCGATCAGAGAAAGAGCGGCGAGAACTGATATTCTTATGGATTAACTGGTTCACACACAAACCAAATGGAGAGCTTCGGAAGAATCACATTTCTCTGTAGAAACCAGAGAAACAAACCCACGTGTCCATGTCGCCAAAAAGATTCAGATTCGCCCCGTCAGACAGACACACAAAAGACATGACGCGCGCCCTCAGACCACCAGAATTTTGACCTCGTCGTGCTCGTCCGGCCGGTAGAAGAACGGGATGCAGGGGTTTTCTCCCAGGAAGGGAGCAGGTCTGGCCTGAGGATTCTGGATCTCCTGTAAGAGCTGCATGATCTGACGGGCCGTGCCGTCTTCTCTGGGCCTCAGGGACGGGCCGGCCGCGGGGTCCGCTGCGGATCCGGGCCTCTCTGAACTCTGGGTGCGGGTCTCGGGGTCGGTGCTGGACTGGGCCGATGAAGACGCGTCCACCGCTGAGCTCATGTCCAGAACGGCTGTGGGAACAGGGAAGACTTTAGGTCAACATCGTCTAATCGAAATATTTAAAAACTGAGCTAGAATAACATCCTTGCAAAGATTCAAAGAATTTTGTTTCATTTATGATTCATGAACTAATCATTTTTTTTTTAATTGCACATTTGCAAAGTCATCATAGAGCTGCTTTGAGACCATCTTTACTCAAAAACAGTCAAGTCTTTATAGATTAACATGTTTGTTTTTTAACTATTTTTGGGGTTATATTATATTTGCTTGCATTCTTTACTATTCACTATTATTAACATTTCAAAATTTCACAAATAAGTAAGCAGTTATGATCTGCAATACTTTTTTGAGCAACTAGACTACATGTATATTTATTAAAGAGCCATACAGGCACCCAGTGGGTGATGGCATGGCTCTAATTTGCCTCTTTGCAGTGGAATTCTCTATTTTAACCTTAATTAATACACTAATTATAATATAAATAATAAAAATATAAGAAGAAAAATATTTTAAGTGGTCATTAATGGACTATAAGTATTGCACAAATAGTATTTAGTACCAAAAGATCTCCTAAAAATATTCAATAAATATTATTTAATTAAAATATAGGCTATTTATTTTTTAAATAGTTATGGTCACATTTGACCATCAATGAGTATAAGTGTGACTTAATTAGTAAGGAATACCTGAGGGCTAAAAACAAGAAAAACATTAATATTAATGTTAACAATGTTGCATCTCCACCACTCTCCATAATAAAATGATCCTGTAAATGTGGCTGACGTAATAATCAATGCACACTATGCTGTAGGCTACTGTTTACCAAGAATTGCTGCAAACACCTGTATAGTGAAGCTGTTGTGTGTGTAACTTACGCGGCTTAAAAAAACAGGCGAAGCACTCCTACTTGGGCGCAGAGATATCACGCAACACATGAAATCAAAGTTTGGGGATTTCATGTGTTGCGTGATATCTCTGCACCCAAGTAGCAGTGCTTCGCCTGTGCTTCACCCTAATATAGTCCCAAGTTAATATCTGCCTAGGAAATCACCTAGTCTTAATCTGCATCGCTATTTGTACTCGTTGTGAATACGCAGGCCACAAGAAGTAATTAGGTGGGAGGGGGGGTTTTTGGATCACTTTTACTCGGGACATGCTAGCTGGCAACATAGGATTCCATTCATTATGCTAAGCTAAGCTAGCGGCAACCCTGCCAAACTAAAACAATGCATGCAGTGAGACAAAAATGCATTTGCCCACATATCTAAATGCAGGAAAGAAGTTGAATAAGCCATATTTCTAAAAACGGTGGAGTGTTCCTTTAAGGGAAAGTAAATGCATAGGCCTATAGGCTATTGTTTGTGAGCGACAGGCTCAGGTCGTATTTTTTCTTGTTCTTTTTTTTTCAATAATAGGTCTATTTGCGTATAGTTATCAGGTTCCATAGCCTATTTAGGTGCCGATGGTAGGCTACTTGAATGGCGCAAAACAAAGCGCACTTGTTTCATTAGCCCATTCATGACGCTGTTGTGATGCTGAGAGAGGTGTGAGATAAAAAATAAAGCACTTTAATTGGAATGATTTTAGCGTGTGATTTATCACGGGCACGGATCGGGTAACGGGACAAATATTAACGGGTCTGGGCAGGTGCGGATTTAATTTTGATATTATGACGGGTCGGATCTGGTGCTGAACTTTGCGAGTACGGGCGGGGGCGGGTCTCCAAAAATGGAATGATTAAATATTAAAATAAAAGGATTCCTCTCTGGAGAAGCGTTCAGTCTTTCCACTCGCAAATTTCGCCATGACACGAGCGCAACACATCAAAATGTCTAATTGTTTTGTTCTCATTCATTAACAAATCAGATCATCTGAACAAACTGAATCACACACACGTGTGTGTACGAGTGTGAATGTGCGGTTTATACCTGGACTGTCCACACTGTTGATGTCCATGTGTCTGTCAGCAGGATGGAGCTGGTCTCCTTCAGACGGCAGGAGGTCGGGGTTACTGACAGCGCTCATGTATCTGCTGTACCACTCGTTACGCTCCCCCACCAAACGCATGACCAGGTCCTGCAGCTCGGCTAACTTCACCTGGACGACACACAAACACACACACACACGTGAACATCACGCCGCAGACGTCACACCATCACAGAGCTGCTCCTCGTACCTTCATCTCCTCCTTGTCTTTGGCCAGTATGTTGATGTATTGCTCCTTCTCGAAGTGTCTTTGTTTCATGATGGCTCTCTGGTTCTGATACAGCGCGATGTATTCACCTACACAAACAAAGAAAACCACAAAAAAAATGTGTGAGGAGAAAATTCCTCCAATGCTATAGTCAATAGTCAAGATTAGTGTTTGGCTGGTTTATCACTCATAAGAGTGATAAGATGAAGCTTTAATGAGCTACACTATATTGCCCAAAGTGTTGTGACGCCTGCCTTTACATGCACATGAACTTTAACCCCATCCCATTCTTAATCCGTAGGGTTTAATATGGAGTTGCACCAGCTTCAGCTCTTCTGGGAAGGCTTTCCTCAAGGTTTAGGAGTGTGTTTATGGGGATTCTTCTAGAGGCGCATTTGTGAGGTCAGGCACTGATCTTGGACGAGAAGGCCTGGCTCTCAGTCTCCGCTCTAATTCATCCCAAAGGTGTTCTATCGGCTTGAGGTCAGGACTCAAGTTCCTCCACACCAAACTCGCTCATCCGTGTCTTTATGACGCTTTGTGCACTGGTCAGTCATGTTAGGACAGGAAGGGGCCGCCCCCAAATTGATCCCACAAAGTTGGGAGCATGAAATTGTAGAGTTCCTTTCACTGGAACTAAGGAGCCAACCCCTGAATAACAACCCCACCCCATAATCCCCCCTCCACCAAACTTTACACTTGGCACAATGCAGTCAGGCGAGTCCCGTTCTCCTGGCAACCGCCAAACCCAGACTCGTCCATGGGATTGTCAGACAGAGAAGCGTGATTGGTCACTCAGAGAACACGTCTCCACTGCTCTAGAGTCCAGTGGCGGCGCGCTTTACCCCACTGCATCCCACGCTTTGCATTGCACTTGGTGATCTAAGGCTTGGATGAGCTGCTCGGCCGTGGAAACCCATTCCATGAAGCTCTACACACTGTTCTTGAGCTCATCTGAAGGCCACAGAAGTTTGGAGGTCTGGAGCTCTTGACTCTGTGACCCTCAGCATGCGCTGACCCCGCTCTGTGATTTCACTTTGTTATAACACCACTAACAGTTGAGCGAATGGACTTATTGCACAGGTGTCCAGCGATCACGGCCCAACGTTGAGTTCTCTGAGCTCCTGAGAGCGGCCCATTCTCTCTCTGATGTGTGTAGAAGCGTCTGCAGGCCTAGAGCTTGATTTATACACCTGTGGCCATGAAGGGATTGAACACCTGATCTCAGTGATGTGGAGGGGCGGCACAATACTTTTGGCAATATGGTGTATATTAAAAATAAATGAAACTTTATGCACTTTGACACACGATATCAGACACAGATGTGTTGACAGTGTGTGTGTGCGGCAGCGTCTCACCAATGGTGTCAGTTTCTCCTGACAGCTGAATACAGCGGTGCTCCAGCTCCTCCAACCGCTCCCTCAGATCCACCTTCTCCTGCATGAGCTTTGTGAAACGTTCCTGGAGTTTGTCCATGGCACCCCGCAGAGCCTCGTGCACCTCCACCGGAACCCCGTCAGCGCCTCCTACACACACACACACACACACACACACACACCACACCGGGTTAAAACGCACACCTAAAATTCGACCATTTTTGCATTTGAATGTAGATTTTTATTTTTGAATTTTAATCTGACACACTTAATACCAAACGTGTGAAAGAGTCTGCACAATAAGTGAATGCCGCACCTGTCTCTGCACAAGTGCTCTGATGATGATGATGATGATTAAGATGATGCTCCTGGCTCATGGCCGCCATCTGTTGTCGGGTGGTGTGATGAAGCCTCCTCTCCTCCTCAAACCGGCGGCTCATCTCCTCTCTCTCATCCTCCAGACGGGACAGGGCAGAATGAATAAACTCCTCCTGCGGCCATCAGACGAAAAGAAGAATTTAATATTTAATGAGGAGAAAATGTTGGGTGGAGCTTGAATAAACGCTTCTGAAGATGATTGGATCATGAAAAGTAAGCTATATTTTTTATTAATATGTTAAAATAATATTGCTATTAATAGTATTTATGCAACTCCCACTTCATGTCCCGCAACTCCCACTTCATGTCCCGCAACTCCCACTTCATATCTCACAATTCCCACTTTAGAGTCAGAATTGTGAGATTAAAAGTCACAATTATCTTTAAATAGTTTTACTGCGTGACGGAAACAAGCTTCCATAGACGAATCATTCACAATAAGACCAGGAAGTCCATTGTGCCTGTAAATCATTCAGTTGTTGCACATTTTAACCCTCTGGAGTCTGAGCTGTTTTGGGGCCCTTTAGAAGTTTTGACATGCTCTGACATTTGTGTTTTTTTCAGTTGCTTA
Source organism: Romanogobio albipinnatus (assembly GCA_023566225.1). Lineage (NCBI taxonomy): Eukaryota > Metazoa > Chordata > Actinopteri > Cypriniformes > Gobionidae > Romanogobio > Romanogobio albipinnatus. Next base: position 2,020,555 of record CM042242.1, read on the forward strand.
TAAACACATTAATGGCAAAAGTGTAATTACACTGGGTTCAGCACAAACAACATGTATGTACATGCTTGTATTTTTGAGAGATTCAGCTTGGGCACAGTGCAGAGTTGCTTCATAAAGGTAGACCAGATAACTTAAAACAATCTATATTCTCTGCCACAACAATTTATGATTTATTAAACTATAATTTATGATTTATGACACCAATTTATTAAAACACAACAATTAACTAATGAGATTAAAACCATGTTTTTACTCCAAACTTACTTTATATCACAAGTCAAATGTTTTAAATAACCTTATGTGATCTCATTTGGCTTTGGATAAAAAAAATCTGACAGAAAATATATTTTACAATATTCTGCATAATTATAAAAGCTCGAGTAGCATTGCATTATAAATATAATCTATTATGAAAACACCCAACATGGTATAAATAACACAGATAAGCCATATATTGTCGCAATTGTGTGTTTATTATCTTCAAACGTGTCTATCTGCATGTTAGAGCGATTTCTGGAAGCTGTTTATGTCAATGTCACATGGTATGTTCTTCGTCTGTGTTATATATGGACTGCATGTGCACGGAGCGCCCTCCGGCTGCCAGTATGAAGAGTGTTTTTATGAATGAGAGCAGCTGACGCTCATATTACAATTTTTAGAAGGTACTGACGGTTTTCATATTCATAACTCCTGACACATATTAACAAATGACGGTCACTATATGACTTTGAGAATAAAACAGAGGTCAAAAATGAAAGCTTGAGTCTTAGATCTTTTAAGATGTATAGTTTGTAAAGGTAATTACTTACATCTGACAGTAATTGAGCTAATTTAAACAAAGAAAGCTTCAGTGCGCCCTCGTGCACGATGTGTTTGTTTGAGTTGATGTGTGTGTGGGCGTCGCCTCAGTTTTTGAATCTCAATAGAGCGCGCGCTTCGTGGGCGTGTTCGCATTAGTGTATAATGAGCAGCTCAGGAACGACTAACATCTCTCTGCTTTCAAACGGATTACATAAACACAGAATATTAGTTTTTGATTTGGTTTACAGTGTTTCAGCGTTTCTTTAGAGATATGTCTCATGTTTGTGAGACAAGTATTCACTGAGCTAGAGGTCATTTTCTGAAGACTATCTGAATGAACGTCTTTGACAGAGAGGCTGCAGATCGCGCATCATGTTTGATTTCTTTATTTTGCAAAAAGCGCAACAATTTGTTTTTATTGTGACTGTACAAAAAAAAAAAAAGAAACTTAACAGATTATAATGCTGTATAACACTTGACTGAATGATAAAAAACGACGAGTCTCTTTGGCACTGATAAGAAAAAAAGCAAGCCAATCACGCCGGCGCGACGGCCGACTCGAGAGGGTTAATGAACTCACCATTTCTTCTCTGCTCTCAAACTCCTCTGGAATAACAATATGTGATTTCTGGAAGCTCTCTTCGATTGAGTGACTTTCCAACCCATCACCTTTAAACAGAAGTAGAGTAATGAATCAGTAAAGCCACTATGGTAAACAGATCTCTCAGTGTGACGCGAGACTCACCCTCGTCTCTGTGTGACGTGTTCAGTACGGAGCTGTTCAGGAGCTCCTGCACCTCCGTCTTCAGCTCATCATTGTCTCTGGCCAGCTGGTTTAGTTTCTCCTGCAGGGAGCAGCAAAGCAGGATGGATTATTATCGAGCATTTAAAGTGCCAGGCTTAGAATAAGCTTAGAGCGTTATTGTCCAGATGTGTGGACGCTAGTATAGCTCTAGCTCATGTCATGGCGTTTACCTGCGCCTCCTGCAGCTGCATGTGGCTCTGCTCCAGCTGCACTTTGCCCTGCACCTCGTCGTGCTGCAGTCGGTCCATCAGCTGCGCCTGCTGCAGGAACTGCTTGTGCAGATGCTCTCGCTCAGCCACCAGCTGCTGGTATCCGGCCGTGTACTGCTGCAGGTGGCTCATATACTGATCCCGCTGCTCCTGCACGGACGCCACCTCGTTCGACTTCTCCAGCAGCTGAGGAGATGAATGAATAATTACAGTGGTCAAAAAGACTACGGCTGAGTACAAGTTCAAGTATCCCTAAACGTTTTTGCACAAAAAATATCTTCCCCTTGAGATTAAATCAATATTTCAATAATTTTGCATTCGCATGTTCACGGTTCACTGATGGCAATTAATGATCATGCAAATAAACTCTTTAATATCTTTATTGTTAAGCGTTTATTTTGACTTTGTAGCTGACTAAGATCTCAATCCACATTACTTTCATACTAATGTTTTAGGAACCCTATGAAATTTAATAATAATTATTATAACAACAATAATAACAAGCAAAACAGAAGCAAACATGGAAGCTAGCAGCAGACCAACTGAAAAAATGAGTGAAGACATTTGAAGACTATTTTAAGCAAAAAATGTTTAAACCCAACATTAAAACATTGAGTTGTATAGAGCCAATGTCATTTAGTTTAATTATAGCGCCACCAAGAGGCACAATCCTACTTGTTACCATTTGTTAATGTGTCCTCGGAGTGAGCCCATACATGTGTGTGTCAATTTTGGTGAAAATATCTCATTTTGTTTTGGAGTTATAGACATTTATATGAAAAAACATGTAAAAAATGACTGACCCCTGACTTTGATTGGATTTTACTGCCCCTTACTATCAATATTTTGACATTTGGGCATTGTTGTGTAGCTATCGACCTATGTTTCTGAACTTCTGACGCTGGTTTCGTCTCGATCGGACTAGCGGGTTCGAAGATATCAGCTAACGTTTTTCACGCTGCACAAACCATACGCACAAACCTGGCAAGTCTGGTATCATTGGACTCGGCAAGGATTCAGGAGACAAAAAAAGTTAATCCCATGAAAATAAGTCAACCACACCCAAAGTTATAAGCATTCAGGAAAAAATACTCTCCACTAGGTGGCGCTGTTTCTAAACTTCTCAGGCTCCTTCAGGGTATCGTGCTGATGACCCATACCGAGTTTTGTAACAATCCATTCATGTGTTCATAAAATACAGCATTTTAGTACATAATTCAAAATGGCCGACAGCCAAAATGGCCGACATGGTAAAATTGGATATCAGTCGACTCGGCATGATGTCCCGAATCTATGATTTTTGGACAAACGGTTCAGAAGTTATAAGCAAAAATAGCCATTTTTTGTATCTCCGGCCCAGTAGGTGGCGCTGTGCCGAAACGCTGCATGTTGCCTCAGGTCATTCTTGTGATGACATGTACCTAGTTTGGTTTGAATACAATAAAGCGTTGCGGAGATACAGCCTTATGTGTTTTTTTGCAACCGCTACGTAAAATTTGTTTGCGCGTTTATCGAAAACGATTTGACGAATCAACTTGAATTCCAGCAGTCCCACTGCTTTTTGTGTGTGTCCTCAGAGTGCCCACATACATAAGCGTGTCAAATTTGGTGAAAATATCTAATTTCGTTTAGGAATTATAGACATTTGTATTTATGAGCATGTAAAAAATAACCCACACCTGACTTTAATTGCATTTTTTTGGCACTTACTATCACAATTTTGACATTAAAGGCCCTTTCACACTGAACGCGTAAACGAAAAAGCGAGGCGGAAAAGCGAATTTTTCGCGTGCGAATAGTTCGCATCAAAACCATTCACATCAGCCGCGACGCGAGTTTGCGATGTCTGTGACGTTTCAGAGCTCCAACATTCCAAAACATTCGCGGCGACAGTAAAACATGGACACTTCATCATCCAGTGAAGACGAACTTTTCATTTTATTTAAAAGACCAAATAGAAGGTTTTGGGTGCACCCACTCTTAAAGAACAGAGAGTCTGAAGGGGAGTATGGCAATCTTGTACAGGAGCTAAAACTTTATCATGGCCGATTCCGCACTTACTTAATAAAAGCAGCCCTAAATAGTTTCACTGCATTTTGTTTCCTTATAAAGTAAACACGGTATCTGTCCCTATCCCAAATATTATCTAGCCTGCTAGCCTACAACAGCACAGCACTATACAACGACAAAAAACTAACACACAACATACTCACAGTCATGATAGCCGAGTTGGCTGGCAATGCTACGCCACACATTATCTTTTAAATCGGTGTCCTTATAGTTTTTGTTTGTTTTATCAAACAAAACGGGATGCGTCGACACACAAGCTATCAGAAGATCAGTCATTGTTGCTGTGACGTCACCTTTGTTTCCGTGTTTGTGATTGGTTGAAGCCCTTTCCGTCTCCGCGAAAGTAAAAAAAAATCGACTTTGAAGCGAAAAAAAAAAATGTTGTTTTTTCGCCGCAGCACATTCGCGTTTGGTGTGGAAGCACCCATTGCACATACAGCTGATCGAAAAATAAAACCATCGCGCAAATTATTCGCGCGTCAAAATCGCGTTCAGTGTGAAAGGGCCTTAAGCCATAAGAATTTTGCCTTAAGAATTTGGTCAAGCCACTAAGATTCTGGTTTTCCTACGGTGGTTTCGATTCCGCCAGACTAACAGTTTCTAAGATATTTGCGAAAGTTGTTTAAACGCTAAAATCAAAACGTTAAACACACCATAAGGCGAAACCTAGCATGTTTGGTATCGTTAGAATCGGCAAGGTTTCAGGAATCTAACTATGAAAATAAGTCAACCAAATCCAAAGTTATAAGCATGTGATTTTTTTTTTTTTTATCACTCGGTGGCGCTGGCTCGAAACTTCTCAGGCTCCTTCAGGGCATCGTGCCAATGACTCATACCGAGTTTCGTAACGATACACTAATGCGCTCACAAAATACAGCATTTTACTACAACATTCAAAATGGCTGACTCCCAAAATGGCTGATATGGAAAAATCGTACATCATTCGACTCAGCATGCCACTGATTCTAACGAGACCAGTTTTGTGATTTTTGGGCAAACTTTTCAGAAGTAATAAGCAAAAATAGCCATTTTTCGTATATATCCGGACCAGTAGGTGGCACTGCGCCTAAACTCAGCATGTTGCCTCAGGCCATGCTTGTGATGATCTGTACCAAGTTTGGTCTGAATACGATAATGCGTTGCAGAGATACAGCCTTATGTCTATATTCGCAAGTGCTATGTAAAATTCGTTTGCACGTTTTTCGAAAACTCTGATGATTCGTCTTGAATTCCATAACTTTTTGTTGGCATTGTCTGAAGATGATCTGGTTCGCCATAGGGTTCAATCAGCAATCAGAGGGAAAAGGGTATTTTGTTTCTAGCACTTGCGGTTCAAAAGTTATTAGCACAAGTGTACGTGCAAATTTGGACAGCTGGTGGCGCTCCCCATAATCAACCCCCCATAAATATAAGCATTCGTTCTAAACTACAGTTTTAAAAGGTTTATGTGTTTAGGCTAAAGAATGAGTATTCTATGGAATATGCAAACATTGTCGGAAAAATAAACAAAACCGTCCATCTCATCTGACACGTTATCAGAATTATTAATAATATTTTTGTCGGTCTAGATTTATGAAATACCTGACAGAGCGATGTTTTCATCTATGCGTTTACACAGAACGTCTCTCGCGTTCTGAGACAGGCCTAATTCATTTTCACAGAGCTGTAATTATTTCGATGTTTATTATATAAATGTTATATAGCAGACGTTAATATAATTTAAGACGCAGTGCTTTTAATTGTACGTAATTCATCGGTGAATTGGATATTACAAAAAAGATATCCAATTATGGGAAAATGCTTAAATATCGGGAAACCGATATATCGGTCGATCACTACTGTAAACTTCCATCTGCGAAAATGTTGGAAATTACGCAAATGTGTAAACAGTAAAACTCGCGCACATTGCGTCACCGAAACTCTGAAAACACCAGATCACGAGCTGCTCACGTGTGTCGTTGATTTGATATCTATATTGCGATACATTTTATTTTTTGAGTTTTTAATAATACTGACTCAAGTCATGTTTTATCCTGGGATGCACCGATATTATATTTTTGACCGATAATTCTTTATATTAGAAAGCCGATAACCGATATATTGGCCAATAAATCTAAATCCGAAATGTTATATCATTTTTGAGAGCCTGATTACAAAAACAAAAGTCTCATCATAAAAATCCATGTCCACAATTATGACGTTCTCATGATAATTTTATGTAGCCGATCATGATGTAAATCGTTTATTAATTATCTCCCAACACATTATTGACATTAACGTTTTTCTGTTCTTGTTTAATAAAACCGTTTGCATTAGGCATATCTGAATTTAAAAGAGCGTCCTACCCACATACATTGAAGTAAATTGATAAAAATGGTCTCATTTTACAGAGAAACACTCACACAGTGGTGGAATATTGCATACATTATATTGTGTTTATTCACAATTTTATGATAAACATATATAAAAAGTCATATTTTGATTTATTTTTTAATTAGTTTGTTATTTGAAAATCGACATTAACTAATTACACTAACGACACACTATGCCTTAAAAGCGTATTTTAAAGAAAATCTAGTTCCTACATTATTTTTCTATACATTGACTCACTGGAGTCTCTAACCTGCAATTTGTCCTTTAATATTTGAAACAACCCAATACATTTGTTAAACATCTTACATTTGGGTATTTAAGATAGGTTGGAGGTTATCCTAACTTTAAGAAGTTATTTACAATGATTTTAAAGAATATGAATACTTCTTAAATTTTATCTTAAGAACAAGCATAAGAAAAAAAGATAAGAACATTCTTAAGAAAAGTTTTTGGGAATACAAAATATTCTTATATTTTTTCTTAAGTTAGAAAATGAGAAGAAATTGGCAGATAAGAATAATTGTATTCTTAAGAATGTTTTGTGAATTCGGCCCCTGTTTATTTTCATTTTACAAAGGATAAATTGAATGATTAGCTTTTCATCACCAGTAGAGGAATTCTGGAGGAATACACACACACACACACACACACACACACCATGTTCTCTTGCGTAGGGATGCTGGTGTTTGGGAACGCAAATCATGTGACGCTTCTGGAGGAATACACACACACACACACACACACACACACACACACAGACACAGACACACACACACACACACAATCACACAGACACACACACACACAGACACACACACAGACACACACACAGACACACACACAGACACACACCATGTTCTCTTGCGTTTGGATGCTGGTGTTTGGGAACGCAATCGTGTGAGGCTTCTGGAGGAATACACACACACACACACACACACACACACACACACACACACACACACACACACACACACACACAGACACAGACACAGACACAGACACAGACACAGACACACACACACACACACACACACATCATGTTCTCTTGCGTTTGGATGCTGGTGTTTGGGAACGCAATCGTGTGACGCTTCTGGAGGAATACACACACATACACACACACACACACACTCTCACACACATCATGTTCTCTTGTGTTTGGATGCTGGTGTTTGGGAACGCAATCGTGTGACGCTTCTGGAAGAATACACACACACACACACACACACACACACACACTCTCACACACATCATGTTCTCTTGTGTTTGGATGCTGGTGTTTGGGAACGCAATCGTGTGACGCTTCTGGAAGAATACACACACACACACACACACTCTCACACACATCATGTTCTCTTGCGTTTGGATGCTGGTGTTTGGGAATGCAATCGTGTGACGCTTCTGAAGGAATACACACACACACACACTCACACTCACACACAACGTTGCATTTTCCTCCAAATGGACACAAACCTGTTCTTTGGCATTGTGCAGATCTTCCTGTAGCTGCCCCATCTTCCGCGCGATCTCCTTCTTGATGTGGTGCTCGGACTGCAGAGCGCTCGTCAGCTCCATGTTCTCATTTGTCTGAAGGATGAGAAAGGTCAGAGGTCATCGTCACTCAGAAGTCACGTTCACATACAGTACGTCATCTTTCACTCGTGCTCACCAGCTTGACAAAGCCGTTCTGAAACTCGGCCAGCTGGTCTTTGAGGTCTCGGTTCTGAGCCAGGGCTCTGCTGATGGTGGCTTTGTCGCTTTGGACGTCCTCCAGGATACGGAGTCGATCCTGAGCGTCCTCAGAGGCCCGTTCGGCCTCTCTCTCCAGCTCTTCCAGCCTCACTTCCTGTTCCTGCACCAGTCGGCTCAGCTGCTCGTTGTCCCGCACCTACAGGACACAAGAGGGCGCTCAGACACTTATGTAAGGAGTGTGTGCCAGCACTGAATGATGTAACGATGTATATGCCAAGGTTTTGCTGATGCTTAATGATGTACTTTGTGCATGGACTAATGTGTTTTGGTAAAAGTATTAAATGCTTTAAAGTTATTACAAAGCCAAAACATAAATATAGAACATCAAAAATCTTTGAATATGTTACACGTGCACCAATAATGAGATTATTTTCAATAATCCGAGTAAAGACTTAATTGCAGTGAGATGTAAACAGGGCCATTTATGTCTTCATTTCATCAATATCTATATTTTGCATTATATTTATGTCGTGCAACGTTGATGTCGACATGTTTTTTCAGCACCCCATAAATGCGATGCCTTCTTTATTGCCATGTTCACGAATCTGCGCATGAAAGCGTCATCCGTGTTTGTCACAAGCACATGTGCATTTCAGTCAGAGTACACTAAATTGGAATACGGCATAAAACGTGCCAATAAAGCCGCGTTTCCATCCCATGTGTGCACACATATGTTGTCTTGTGTTGGGATGTTGGTGTTTGGGAACGCAATCGTGTGACGCTTCTGGAGGAATACACACACACACACACACACACACACACACAGAGACACAAACACACCATGTTCTCTTGCATTTGGATGCTGGTCGCAATCGTGTGACGCTTCTGGAGGAATATACACACACACACACACACACCATGTTCTCTTGCGTTTGGATGCTGGTGTTTGGGAACGCAATCATGTGACGGTTCTGGAGGAATATACACACACTCACACACTCACACACACACAGACAGACACACAGACAGACACACAGACAGACACACAGACAGACACACAGACAGACACACAGACAGACACACACACACACACACACACACACACAGACAGACACAGACAGACACACACACAGACAGACAGACACACACACACACCATGTTCTCTTGCGTTTGGATGCTGGTGTTTGGGAACGCAATCGTGTGACGCTTCTGGAGGAATAAACACACACACACACACACACACACACACACACACACACAGAGACACAAACACACAGAGACACAAACACACCATGTTCTCTTGCATTTGGATGCTGGTCGCAATCGTGTGACGCTTCTGGAGGAATATACACACACACACACCATGTTCTCTTGCGTTTGGATGCTGGTGTTTGGGAACGCAATCGTTTGACGCTTCTGGACGAATACACACACACACACACACACACACACACACACACACCATGTTCTCTAGCGTTTGGATGCTGGTGTTTGGGAACGCAATCGTGTGACGCTTCTGGACGAATACACACACACACACACCATGTTCTCTAGCGTTTGGATGCTGGTGTTTGGGAACGCAATCGTGTGACGCTTCTGGACGAATACACACATACACACACTCACACTCACACTCACACTCACACTCACACTCACACTCACACTCACACTCACACTCACACTCACACTCACACTCACACTCACACTCACACTCACACTCACGTTCTCTAGCGTTTGGATGCTGGTGTTTGGGAACGCAATCGTGTGACGCTTCTGGACGAATATACACACACACACACACACACACACACACACACACACACACACACCATGTTCTCTTGTGTTTGGATGCTGGTGTTTGGGAACGCAATCGTGTGACGCTTCTGGACGAATATACAAACACACACACACACACATCATGTTCTCTTGTGTTTGGATGCTGGTGTATGGGAACGCAATCGTGTGACGCTTCTGGAGGAATACACACACACACACACACACACACACACCATGTTCTCTTGTGTTTGGATGCTGGTGTTTGGGAACGCAATCGTGTGACGCTTCTGGACGAATATACAAACACACACACACACACATCATGTTCTCTTGTGTTTGGATGCTGGTGTTTGGGAACGCAATCGTGTGACGCTTCTGGAGGAATACACACACACACACACACACACACACGCTTCTGGAGGAATTAAACCAAATCATTCTGATCACAGACTTTGACTCAGGACTTTCAGAGGCACCAAACCAACATTTGAGTTGCTGTTAAGACATTGGTCCACTGGTTGGTCCAGTTATCCAGTTGGTCCAGGTTGCAATGCATTTAACAAACGTATTAATCTAAATAAACTGCAATAAGAATGGCATGATCTAGTATTTTCAAATGCAAGTGATTTGTGTTCTTTGTAAGACAAACGCTTGCTGAACACAGTAAATGCATGACACAAAGCATGCATCACATGGTCAACGCAGGTCACCTGTGCTTGGTACTGTAGACTGAGAGCGTCTCTCTCGTGCTGAAGGCTGCTGATGGTTTCCTGAAGGGCCAGTTCACTTTCTGAAGGGCCTGAGACCTGTGACACGGCCTGCGACTCCTGCTCTTTGTTCATCAGAGCTGTGGACACAAGACAAACCCGTCATGTTTCTGTCTGAAGAGTGTAAGGATAGAAGTAGTATTCCTGTAGTGTATGTTTTGGGCCTGTGTTTTGGCAACTGGGGGGAAAAGTAAGCGATTTAGGGTGCGTTTACACTTGTAGTTCAGTTCTCTTGGTCCAAACCAAAAAAAAATAAAAAATTTAGTCCTGGTTTGCTTTGTGTTCACACTTTGTTTTTAACATCAAACCTAAAGATATAAAGCAAAAAGACCTACTTTTATGACGTATATTTTGGCGAACATCCAAAGCAATGCTGTGAGCTGTGTTAAATGCGCTCGTATGTGCGTACAAATGATGGTACAGAGGGCTCCAGACTAACATTTGAGAGCAGTTAAGCATAAAATGACTATTGTTTTGCATTAATAAGTGCAGTTACTAATAATATTGTGCTTGTTTATTGGAAATTTAACAGTGCTCCAGGGGGATTGTCCCTGTAATAAGTGCACTGTAAGTCGCTTTGGATAAAAGCGTCTGCCAAATGCATAAATGCAAATGTTATATTCACTGATCGGGCTGGCCAAGTAATACAAAAATAACATTCCAATCAATCGCGGGTGGATGAGAGATGAATCATTGTGTTTGTTTGATAAAGATATTTTGCGAGTCCTGTGAGCGTTTCTCCAGACGCTTTCAAAACAATCCCCACATGTACTGAGGGGAGCTGAAGCTCATTAAATATGCAAATCTTATCCAATCCTAGCCGTGGGTGTTTACTTCCAAGTCTTCAATGCGGCACGCCCATCAAAACCGAGCGTTTCTGCAGAGCGCCTCAAAACCAGGGCAGAAAATAGCCTATTACTTATTCATTATGATGTTTCTGAATGTAAAAACCATGCAAACGTGATAAGTTAATCCCAGACAACAGTATAAAAAAATTAAAAAGCCAGTTCATGACCCCTTTAAAATACAAGTGCTTGTTTTTCACAAAGTGTGTTTTCCTACATCTTTAAACTTTTAGTTTTTCAGATCATCACATTAAAAGTAACATTAAAATTGGATAATATATAGAAGTTTGAAGTGCTGGAAAAAGTGTGCTTGATTTTTACTCTCAAAAGGTTGAACGAACCCTGAGATGAATAATGATCGGATAAAAAAAACTAAAACAACTTTTGACTATTTCTGCCACAATACCATGGTTACAGTTAACTTTACTACATTCAATCCCTGGTGAATGTTGGTGATTTGTGGACTGGAAAGCCTATAACAATTCATGGCACAATGTTTCTCCTGGTTTCTACATCAGCGCTGTTTAATCTGATATATCTTTATAATAGAATTCTGCGCCAAATTTGAACACTTCCCTCTCGATGTTATTCATTTTGCGGCGAATTCAACCGCTTTCTCATTGGTCCTCCCAGTGCTCAACCTCTTAACTGTCACCATCCCGCTGGCGGGACACCAGGTGCTCTTTTTTTGATCGCCTTTTTTTCATATCATATATTTTAGTAATTATCATAAATTAGGTATCATTCGAAAGCTTACAAACTCAAAATTAATTCTGTGAAAACCGTTTTGAAATTGGACGTTGCGTTACCATGAAATGGTACTTTAAATTCTTCTAGCGGGCTCCTCCCCTAGTGGGCGGCGTCATGTTTCGTAATACAGAATTTATTTGAACTACTTTATAATCAAAATCTTTTCTAATCTTGACAAAACACATATCGTCGGAAAGCTCTGAGTCTCAAGGTTCCATATTTGGTGACTGTTTTGTGATGGAAGTGACATTTGGACAGAAATTAACAGGAAAATGCATTAAAAAAAACAATCAATGGAATGTGTTTGACACCCGGTGGCTGTTTTTGGTACAGCGCCAAAACAACATCTCATGGGAACTTCAATTTTTGTGATATCAACTTCAAATTTGGAACACAACTTGGTTAGACATATGGCTTTGATTTTATAGTAATTTTAGATTAAAACATTTTTTTTAACTATATATTTTATATAACATAAAAAATATTTAGTACAGTATTTTTTATTTACAGTAAATTTAAACTTCCATAACTTTTTCATACTTTCATATTTTGAATTGCTTCAGCAATAATCTGCAGAGTGTCTGCTTTAAAACAAGACCAAACTTAGGCATTCTTGAAATACAGCCCTTTAAGTTTGGATAGTGCATTTTCATGTGTATTCTCAAAAAGGGGGGTGCCAGTTAAGGGGTTAACTAGCCTATTTCTTTTCGTTTCGAATTGTTTTGTTTAATAGTGGACATTTCAAGCTTGTAGCTGCTGAGTTTGGGTTTATTTATGAGACGCGCTCCAGTTCATGTGCAATGAAAGTGATCGCTCCCGCGCCTTCATGTCACGATTACAGTCTGCTATAGCCTATTTGCTTCTTATTTATTGAATCCAGGCAATTGGCTGATGAAACATGGATTACAATTAAGTTACAATTTATACAAAACGAAATTACCTTTAAAGAAAGGCTTTCTACAAAACAAAACTTAATATTAAACAAAATATAATAACCACCAAAATCATTTCTGACCAACTCGCATCTTTGTACTTTTCATAATCAGCTGAAATGTAAAAATAACATTATAATATTAAAACATAAATATGAAACAAAATACATTGTTTAATGGCTACAACAAGTATAGTAGCTACAGTACAGATAAATGTCATGTCTGAGCAGGATTTGAGCGAGCGTTGTTTTACCGGTGAGGGTTCATGAGTGGAGCGCCTTCACAGCGCGCATTCATAGAGCGTCCATCACACCGGTCCGCTTCGCTCATTACGGGCTCGTTCTCGTCAGAACGCACACGTATTAAAAAATGGTCGGGTTTAAATCGGGCTCATAATTAGTTAATGTGTCGGGCTGGGCTGGGCTCAGAGACAACGTGCATGGGCTCGGGCTTTTTTGAGCCCGATCTAAGCTCTAAATGGCAGCTCTTATCAGTTGGGCAATGTGGCGAAGGCACAAGTGCGACGTCTAACAAAATTTAGATGCACCAGCAGGAAAATATGTCACAAAATGCGACCATTTGGTCGCAGTCTGGATCCCTGGTGTTTGGAGCTGACAACTTGTGAAGAGCTAAAATGAGTAAAGGAGTCAAAACGGCACCAGGAATCCCTTAGGTCACACACAAACGAAGATCTGCTGCTAGGAGACGTGGTTCTGATGCCTGTACCGAAATGTGATGGGCAAGATGGACGAGAAAGAGAGGTATGCTTGAGCATTCTGTCCTTTTTAGGGTTATATCTTGTAGGGCTGTCAAAATGTCTGAAAAGATAAATTCAAAAATCTTTCATAAATATTAGCAAAATTCGAATTATATTCGAATTCTAAAGGCAATATTTAAATGTTAGATGGAAAACTGTATTGTACTGTATTATCTCCTATGGCCACAAGAGGGCGCAAGTGAGCGCAACAAGCAAATGTAAACCAAATCAAGCATTGCATATTTTATTGAAATGAAATGACATTCACTTTTTACAGTGCATTCACTTTTTTTAAACAATTGTTATTAATTAAAATATAGTTTAATTAATGAGCATGTAAGGAAAATTAGGTAACAAAAGTGCATAAAACTGCAAGTGCATCAGTAACCGCTTCAACAGACAACATAATGTGGACACAAAAGAGCAAACGGACATTCAGAAACAATCCATTTCCACTCACTAAACATCTACATATTGTTGAGGAAAAACACCAAATGGTCAACTTGACCTGCAGCGAGTGCTGAGTGTTTTTTGGTGAGTTATGATCAAGTATGTCTTTGCCTGCTGTGCAATATGTGGTTACATGTATACCGCATGATTTTTGCCACCAACTGAGAGGATTTTCGTCAGCAGGTAACGTTAGTAAATCTTCTCTTTCATTTATATCCATCTCATGCTCCAAAGCCCTGATTGCCTTCTTCTGCACTGCTCTGTGTCTGACTGAATACGCCGTTGAACAGGTTGCCTATTTTTTACGCCTTTTTACAGCCGCACCACTGTACTGGATAAACAAACCGCGTCAGTTCCGTCATCATCATGTCTCGCGTGCCTCTACCAAACATTTTAATGCACAGTTTTTGCATTTGAATGTGCTTTTTTTTGTGTAAATTCGACGAATATTCGAATTTTCTTGACACCCCTAATATCTTGTGACATAATATCCTGTTTTTGGTTCGTTTCCATGTTTGTTTGAAAGCATTTACACTTGTTCAAATGAAACGAACTAACCGAGCAATCGCACCAGGGCTCGTTTTAATCTGACCAAACATGCCAAGTGTGAACACACCCTTATTGTGTTGTGTTGAATGTGAATGGGGTGTAAAGGTGTGGATCTCATGTCTTGTACCTGCAGCGTTCTCCAGTTCTGTGATCTTCTCCTGCAGCTCGTGGATCTGAGCAGCAGTGCTATCCCGCTCCTCTGACATCAGACGCACCTACACACACACACACACACACACACACACACAATACATCAACACACGCCGCCCGGGAGAGTATGAACGTGTGTGCGTTTCGGCTGAATGACATCGGAATAGCGATCCATCACAAAGTCCGTGATTTAATGACATCATTAAGTAAACACAGTACGTGTTTACCTGAGACAGGAGCTGTTCTGTTTTGTCTTTCCACACTCGTCCCTCCTCCTGAATCTGTGCGGCGTACTGATCCCGCTCCACCTGCAGCTGAGCGACCGACTCCATCAGCTGCACAGACACATGCACAGCAAATTCAGAATGACAGAGGGAAAACACAGACACGACAATTCCCAAAATACAAGTCCTTCAGCGCACACACACCTGAGCCACGTGAGCCTCAAACTGGTGCTTTTCTTCCAGGAGGAGCTGAACCTGCTGGTGTTCTGACGGAGGACCCGACTGACTGGAGAACTGGAGGATTTATTGTAACAGACAGAATTACTTCATGAGCCGTTACATCATGTGCACAGTAAGGGCCAGGTTTACTAACAGCTTGCACCAGCGCAAACCCTCTAAAAACTACAACGGTCAGGATTTACTAAAGACAAGCAGTGAAAAATAAGCGTTCTTTAAGAGTGTGTGAGAGAGTGTTTATACACCTCAGAAATGAAATAAAGGTTTCAGGTCTAGTATTCAGGTACAGAAACTGAAATGTAATCCGCATAGTCTTCACTTTATAAATAGTGTAGATAAATCCTTCCCAAACATTTTTCAGTCGAGATCAGATGGCAGCTGGTATATTAGGCTACTGTCACTTTAAGAGCAAATGCACGGATCCAATACACATGCGTTCTCTTTCTCAGTTGTTTGTTTACTTTTAAGACATGACCGTCGTGAAAGAGAACCCGTGCGTGGTTTTCTAAGCGCACACAGAAAGCCGCCTGTCAGAGATTGTGCTCATATTGAATCGAGTTCTCCTTCTCGTCTCATTTGCCCTAGAGCTGTTGAAAAACAGAGTTACGACACTCCCATAGACTTCCATAGGAACTGAGGAATAAGGGAGTAAAGCGTGTCATGGAGCGACCAATAGGTACAGCATTGAACCCCATTCATTTCAGTGTATCTCAAGCACATTGATGAAATTACTGTATATTTTGAGATTTTATGGCATTAGTTGACCTCTCAGGAATATTAATAGATGTGGTATTTTATGAAGCGCGTTATAGTTAATGTTTATTGTTATAATAGATGGTTAGACTCTAACTCTAAGTAGCCCATTCAAGGAATAACGTATAGCGGCCAGGATAAAAAGAGTTAAGTTAAATTGCCCCCGCGGGAACTCTGTTAATCCTATTCAAACAGATTGACAGCGCACAGTTGTTTGGAACTATTGAGAGCTCCATGAACCACGTGACGGCGAGATCAAAGTGTCGCAACTCT
>CM042242.1:2041964-2044464 GCA_023566225.1 Romanogobio albipinnatus
CGGCATAGAGATAGAGAGAGAGAGAGAGAGAGAGATAGAGAGATAGAGAGAGAGAGAGAGAGGGGGGGGGGGGCAAATGAAAGACTCAGAGAGCTGCACATGACAGGGCAAACACAAAGAAACTGCTATACGTGTAACTGAACATAGAGTGATGTGGATAAGCAGGCATTCACTCGTATACTTTAACATTTTACTCAAAAGTTAGTTCTTAAAGTGGAAATAAATGGGTTCTCTCTATTAAAATGTATACTTTTATTCATCAAGGATGCATTAAAATGAACAAAAGTGACTCATAATTAGTGCTATGACACACACACACACACACACTAGGGGTGTGTCATATACCGTCCACGATAGGGATGGAACGATTACCAGTTTCACGATAAACCACGATCAAATTTACTGACGTTAGTAATATCGTTTCAAATGTAATTATCATTAAAACCACGTGTGATTTATCACGATTTTGAAAACTCGCAGTAAATCCTGTCCAGCCTCAGTCTGAACTGTTTACCGTTTGTAACCATTTGTATAACCACACAAATACCATAGAGTTAAACTATGGATCAAGCGGCACCTCCCGCAGTTTCTCTTGAAGCCGATACTGAAGTGACTTAAACTGCAGTTCATGGACTGGCCACTAGAGACAGACTCCAGAAGGAGCAGAATCTCATTGAGCTCGTGTTAAAATGCCCAGCTTTACAGCAGAAGAACACATGTTTACAGTCTGGGACAAACTGTGCTTTTGGTCTGTACGGCTAATTTTGCCCTTCATGACGACTGTGAGGGGGTGAATTTATTATAACTCATTCGTTTACATTATATAAAGCCTTAAAGTTCTGCATAATTAAGGGCGTGGCCACTTCGAGTGACAGGTGGATAGCCGTTTGTCTGCTGTCTGTTAGTCATCGCCTCTTTGCCCATTTTCTGTTATCCGCGAGTGGCACGCGACGGCCAGCTCGACTCAACTTTACGCTTCAAAACTGCTCTTCAGATCCTATGGGTGATGTCACAAACACTACGCCCATATATTTTTACAGTCTATGCTATGGATTGAAGCAAAACAATGGTTAAGTTGTGGTAACAATTGAATAACTACAATAACCCTGTTATTTATTTTTGATAACAATAATAATATTGTCTTTGTCGTCAAACCATGGTTAATGTCTGTAAGGTATATTCACTATGCGTGTGTTCATAGCACTCAGCTGACATGTTTGTTTGAAGGACAGCATAGGGGAGGATGTGGAATAGTGTGTTTTGTCAGCAAAAAAAGTGGCTTTTTAATCCGATTAATCGAAGAAGAAGAAAATAATCGACAAACTAATCAATTACCAAAATAATCGTTAGTTGCAGTCCTAACCAGGGCTTAAAAACTGAAAAAAATATCAATGGGTTCACTCCGAGCAGAATCGATATTTTTGCGTTCCACATTAAACATTACTGTTCCGAAAACGGTTTGATTTGAAAAAATATCGGTTAATAACATTATTTTAATTTAGCCTATACTTTAAACAAATATGTATAAATAAAATAAAAATAAGGTAACACGTGACACTTACACTTGAACATTTAGTTCATAACATTGTTAAAACCACAACAGAAATCCCTGCATTCATTACAAAGCAGAAACAGCTGGAAAAATATTGACCTGTTTTAAAGCTACACTGTGTAACTTTTTAGTTTATTCTTAGCTAAAAACACTTAGTTCTTTCAAAAATATATGTGCTCATTAATGTATATTTACTTCTTTCAAGTAATAAAGTATTCTCGTAAGTTTATAATATGCCATTGAAAATACATACGGGTAAGGGGTTCGAATGGGGGTCGCCATGTTGCCCCTCCATCTTGAAAGTACATTAGCCAAAGAGGGACATACCCGTAAATTCAAGCTTCGCCTTTCGCATTTTAACACCGAATGGCACGTGTTATACATCATTGTGCTTTTTGCAAATAAGGGAAACAAACATGACTCGCGATCTTCATCCTCTCTCTCAATGATGTCTAATCTGATTCTCTTCAGAAAATGACCTGTATATTTGTGAGAACTTGACACACAAACATGAGACGTATGTCTAAAGAAACGTTGAAATGTCAGGTTTTAAATCATGTAAATCAAAACGAATAACAAATATTCTGTGTTTATGTAATCTGCGTGAAAAGTGGGAGATATCAGTCGACTCATTACTGACTCATTATCCACTAATGCGGCCGCGCGCTCATTCAGATTCAAATACAGGCAATCCATGCGTCGACGCTCACACACACATCAACTCATACAAACACAACTAGTGAAGCTATGGTTCAGATACATCGCTTTGAGTAATAATCATGGAACAATTCTCCATATGGAAAGCTGATTCAGGGATGATTGTGCCAAGTTTATTCAGTTAGCATCTGTGAATCCTGATGCAACCTGACTGTTTAGACAAGATTTATTTGGCCTGTTTTCGTTTTGTATAAATTGTATTTAATCAATGTTTTTAATATAGTTGCTTCT
>CM042242.1:2049464-2181964 GCA_023566225.1 Romanogobio albipinnatus
GCTTCAACTTAAACTATAAATAATAATAACATTTATTTTATTTTTTTCAGCTGTATTATTAAGAAAATGGCAATTATACAATAGCAAAAATTGCTTTAAAGTTTAAAGTTTTTAATCGTGGTTTAGTTTTTTTAATGTAAAATTATTTAATTTGAGTCAGATTTATTTTAATTAATACTAAATATTCAACTATATTACTGATAAACTCGTCATAATTAAGTCATAATTAAGAGATAAAATGTTGAAAATAGGATTTTAAAAGTCCTCATTATTAGATAAAAAGTCCAAAATATGACATGCTAAGTCATAAGATCATATTTTTAAATATGATTTTAAAAGTCCTCATTATTCGATACAAATTTAAAAATATGACATGCTAAGTCATAATTATAAGATAAAATGTTGGAAATATGATTTAAAAAGTCCTCATTATTAGAATAAAGTCAAATATATGACATGCTAAGTCATAATTATAAGATATAAGAAATATAATGTATTATATTAGATCCTGAATCGAGGATTAAATCCTGCGATGGGCAGGATCTGTCAAAAGACACACAAAACAGACCCAGTCAACATTGGATCTCATCCGGCCGGCGAAGCACAGGTTTCCCAGCGTGAGGGTTGATTCGCACCTGACTCACATGATCTGGAGAGCGTCTGTCAGCCGGGGTGTCCGTCTGATCGCCTCCTTTCACTTTCCTCTTCTTCTTTGGTCCAGCGCTTCCTGTGGATGGGATGGTCTTCTGTTGGAACTCCTTCAGCTGCAGAACGACAAACACACACACTTTGATTTAAAGCTGCACTATGTAACTCTTCCGTCCGATAGAGGTCGCCTGTTCAAAACAAAGGCGTAGTTTGATGACGTCACGTTTGAGCGCAGAATCTCGGGACATGTGGTCTTCAGCTCACAGCGGTGGGAGAGAATCGGGATAGGACTCGGGCAGAAATCATGTTGATGTGATTATTAGCGTTACTGTAGTCTGAAGCAGAGCAGGAGCGAGTGTTGTGGAGCTGAGGAACTGCTGGAGCGATTGTTATTGAGATGAACGCAACACACACCTCGCGAGCAACGGGACTTTTATTATGCCACAGTCGCCGCTTCCACTCCTCCGCTCATGAGTGTGAGGTAACGCAGCTCTGCTGATCATATTACACACATCTGAGTGTGTTGATGATGGGATGGCGTTACTGTGTGTGTTCTCTCGCCGGCTGCTATGACACTTGTTCACACTGCAGTGAGAGGAACGCGCTTCTGCAGAATAAAACCGGAAACTAACGCGGATATGATGTCATCGACACGCCACGCCCTCACACTCGGTTCCTCGGTAAAACGGCATCTCACGATTTACAAATAGTTGGAAACATTTGGGATATTGTAAGTACTCAACTGCACTAAATATATAACACTGGCCTAGTGGTGTTTGGATATTTGACTGGAAAAATGTTTACATATTGCACCTTTAATATTTGATATCAAATATATAAACTACAGTATCAGTGATATATG
Organism: Romanogobio albipinnatus; assembly: GCA_023566225.1. Taxonomy (NCBI): domain Eukaryota; kingdom Metazoa; phylum Chordata; class Actinopteri; order Cypriniformes; family Gobionidae; genus Romanogobio; species Romanogobio albipinnatus. The sequence goes on from CM042242.1 coordinate 2,050,975, forward strand.
CGTGTGCATAATAATTCACTTTTTTGGGGGGACTTTATAACACACAATTGTGAGTTTACATCACAACTTTTCTGTTTTATTTTCCAGGACAGCCTGGCTCCGCCCTCATACGTACTTCCGCTCAATTGTCATTTTCCTTCAGTTGGACTGCGGTATATTCTTATGCTGCGTTCACACCAAACGCGAATAGAGCGTCTGGCGCGAGTGATTTCAATGTTAAGTCAATGGAAAGGCGCATTGACGCGCGTCTGGAGTTCCTGCGGCGCGGAAGGACACGAATCCACATCAATCGCGTGAATGACGCGAATTGGACGCGAATTAAGCGTCTTGCGTGTTACCTGCGAATGCTGATTTTGTGCATTCACGTGTTTGAAGCGAATTCGCGTCTGACACTTGAGTTGAAAATATTTCACTTTGGCGTCAATTCGCGCCGCGTTAACCAATCAGGAGCCTGCTCGCTGCTGTCACATGATAAAGTGACGTGATGAGAAAACCGGCTTAATTTAAAAATACTACTGTTATTGTGTCACAAAATGTAGTTAAGACTTTTTCAGGTGAGAATGTAGTTGTTTAAAGCTCAAATCTGTGATTTATTTATAAAAAGAGCGCCTATTTTAAAAATGATCCAGGTGATCACCGGGCGCTCGGCGCTCATTAACCCCGGCGAGAGCTGCCTTTCCTCAGCTAGTCCTTCAGACATTTGCCGCTGGCTCTGATGTGGTGCAACTTGTGTGGATCTAACGGCCGATCTTTGGTGCCATGAATCTATAATTTGCTGTCTGCCAAATCGTTTTGACTGAGAGCAAAGAGAAGTTTCATAACTTTATTTTTTAAGGATATTTAAATATACATGCAGTGAAGATAATGTAGGAGTTGCCTGTACCACATTTGTGTGGCTTTAATGCTTAATATATATTTTTAATGAAAATGAAAAGTGGCAGAGTGGTGTTTTATGACATTTCTCCTGGAGCGCATTGAACGCGCGTCTATTTCGCTTCAAACGCTCGATTTCTACGCGCGTCCAATTCGCCGCGGACGCGTGAATGGATTCAAAATCGCAGCATTAGGTGATCATCTCTGAGCTCCGCCATAACTTCCGCTAAGTGAGGTCAAAATATGAGTCTGGTCATAGATATATCGATCGTAGATGCCTCAGTCTACTGATCCGTGCAAGCGCTAATGAGGCATCTATGTATACATCTATGACCAGGCTCATATTTTGACCTCACTTAGCGGAAGTTATGGTGGAGCTCAGAGATGATCACGTTCGTCTGATAAGAGGTAAAATAATAGCATAAATACTGCTTGGTTTCTCGCAGAAACTGATGGTTTGGCTAGATAAGACCCTTATTCATCGTCTGGTGTCGTTTAAAGCTGCACTGAAACTGTCATTTGGACCTTGAACCGTTTGGAGCCCATTGAAGTCCATTATATGGAGAAATATCCTGGACTGTTTTCATCCAAAACCTTCATTTCTTTTCGACTGCAGAAAGAAAGACATGGACATCTTGGATGGCATGGGGGTGAGTAAATGATCAGCAAAAGTTTATTTAAAAGTGAACTAATCCTTTAAGTGTTACGGTTTCTACTTCAAAACTGTGTTCAGTGGAATTATGACACACTCAAGCATCAATGACCGGCCGAACCGGCTCGAGTCAATAATCTGCCCTAATTCCGCCACAGTTTAAGCACACAGGCTTGAACTCACAGTGAACTAAATCAAGATAACTAAATCCAGTTCTAGACGCCACAGATACGGTCAGACATGACAGAAATGCACATTGATTCACAAAGAAGGAGCTCTAATTTGTAAATCAGCTGTCATGGGACGGGTCTAAATCAGCTCTCATATGACAGAGCGATAACTTAAATACCAAAGTTGATTTTGTGGTGTTGTTGATGTTCCAGGCCACAGACAGCAGCTGTTCCTCAGGCGTATATATGACACTTAATATTCAGTAATACGTTCAATTCGACTGCACTGACACGATTAGATGAGAACAACATTTGACCTGAGATTTTAGAGCTGAATTAGATGAAGTTTGCATTATTGATTCTCTCTTGTTTTTCTGTTTATCACTGTGAAGCTGCTTTGAAACAATCAGGTATAGCACACCTAAGTGTACACATAATAATCATAGTTTTGGCCTGTCATTTAATCACTTAAACCTTTAAAAGTAGCACAATAAGGGCCATTAAACCCCTTAGTTAAGCACTTTTACTGTTAGCGAAGACAGCTGTTTCAATTAGAGCTGTCATTTTAGCTAGCAGTTAGCAAGTACACCAACACCAATCATCTGGTTAAATGAGCCTGAATAACATTTCATTATCGTCCACTAATTCACATTGTTGTTGTTTATAATTCTGTAACTGACGCCAAAACACTGAGGCTAACAACATTAGCACGCTGACATCCACCCAAAGAGACTTTTACCCCATTTCTGACGGGTTAAAAACGCGAATAGAGAGACTAACTCTAATGAGTTAATATATCTAGGCTTCATCTCGGCTGAATCCCCGGGCTTTCCTGAGAGCCGGGCCCACCCCGAGAGTGCTGGAAGCCGGATGCGGGCCCGCGGACAGGCCGGTAGACGTGGAATGTCAACATGACAGATGGCACGCACACGCTCGGACGCGATTCCGTTGCAGTCGACAGTCGCCTTTTGTCACTTAGAGAGCGAAACACCGCAATAAAGGACATAAATGTACCTTTTTCTTGGCTGCAGCGAGTTTGATTTGCCTGTTCTGGTCCGCCATCCTCTCGCGCAGCTGAGCGAACGCCACCACGTCATCAGATGAGCCGTGCGCGTGTGTGTGCGCTTGTGCGTGAGACGCTCATTTCCGCCACATAGGAAAAAAGTCATGATTTAAACATTAATAAAACACACATACATTTGACATAAAAGTCGAAATGATGACGTAGGCATACTACATATAATAATTGACATTATGAAGAAAATTTTTTTACGGTGACATCGTATGCCTCGTATAGCTATAGCCTATTATATACAATGTGTAGGAAGTGTTGGGGAACACACATACACACTCACACACACACACACACACACACTCTCTCTCTCACATACACACACACACACACACACTCTCTCTCTCTCACACACACTCTCACTCACACACACACACACACACACACACACACTCACACAAACTCTCTCACACACACACACTCACACACACACTCTCTCTCTCACATACACACACTTACACAAACACACTCTCTCTTGCACATACACACACACACACTCATACACACACTCACACTCTCTCTCTCTCACACACACACGCTCACACACTTTCTCTCTCTCACACACACACACACACACACACACACACACACACTCTCTCACACATACACACACTTATACACACACACACACTCTTAAACACACACACACTCACACACACTCACACTCTCTCTCTCTCACACACACACACACAAACACACACACACACACACACACACTCACACACACACACACACACACACACATTCACACACTCTCTCTCTCACACACACACTCACACACACTTTCACTCACACACACACACACTCTCTCTCACACATACACACACTTATACACACACACACTCACACTCTCTCTCACACACACACACACTCTCTCTCACACACACTCTCTCTCACACACACACACACACACACACACACACACACACACACACACACACACTCACACACTTACACACACTCTCTCTCTCTCTCTCTCTCTCTCTCTCTCTCTCAAACATACACTCACTATTGCAAATGTACAAACCTGGCTTGTTTGGTTTATTTTTTTTCTTTCTTTATTAAATAAAATATTAAAACACATCCTCAGGCTGAAGGAAAGGCAAAGTCACGTGTGTACTGCAGAGGGCGCCACTCAAACAAACCTCTCGCTCCTGCGGGTCTGGGTAATGAAGACAGTTCAACACTCACCAATAAAAACACAAAAATCTGCAGTCATTTTTGGTTTCCCTGAATCATCACAGGTCAGCAGAAAGTGCACTGGTCAGATTTGATTTAGCATATTTAATTATTGGAGGTTCTGATTTTGCATTTGACTGATTTTATTTAGATGAGTAAACGCCTGCTCACATTTAGTCTAGAGCTACAATAACCCTCATGTTCACACACTCGCCTCCGCACTTATGATTTATCTCAACATTAGGACGAGAACAGAGCTGTCAGTCAATACATGGGAAAACAAAGTAACTTCTGTTACTTATTTAAAAAGTAACTCAGATATTTTGTTGTAAATTTTAAAAGTAATGCATTACCCCCAACACTGTGATGAACGCTATATAAAATCATACACATTTGATGTGTACAAAAATAGTTTGTCCAATCAGTGCATTCTGTCTGAAAACAATGATAAGCAACATATATTCATATAGTGCAGGATATCAGGCATCTCAGGAGACAGGAAGTGAAGCTGGACTTCTGTAGATTACACTTTAAAACATTTGCACTTGGTTTGTAAAGGTGTTTTTATGAGTTTTTGTTGCATTTACACTGTTTTGACCAGCAGGCGGCAGTGAATCATTCTGTGAAGCTCCACGGCTGCATCTGAGATTGCACACTTCCCCTAACATATAGTAGGACAATATGCAGGGTAGTATTGTTTTTTTGTTGTTGATTTCTTTGTCTATTACAGTTTTTCTCAATAGTTTACACACGAATACTGGTACTTGAGACACAATGACCACAACATGTAACTCATGCACCAACCCCCTGAACCAATTCTGCTAAACTACAAGCACAATTCTTACTTTACACTCAAATTGCAGTTCTAAAACACACTTTTTTCAAAACACTACACAAAATTCTCTGCATTTGGCACAATTTTCATGCAGAAAGTCTCGTTTTCACAAGGAACACACTGCCATTCAAATATGCACACTGACTCATCAGTTTTACTATTAGCAAACAGAGCTTTAGCATAAAAGGGTTTTGGAGCAGCATAGTTTTTTAATGTTTTTTTTTTTTACTGTAACTGTATACAGTAAATTATTCTGTGGTTGTAGACCATTGTATGTGCAGCTTTGTGTTGGTTGGGATGTACACTGTGTACATTGTTTTTGTGGGAAAAATAAAATATATTTGTTACCATGTATTTGTGTGTTCTGAGTATATAAAACAATATTCTCAAATATTTTACAACACACTTATGTATGTACTGTAAGTGTAACACTGAACCAAAAAAAGACCTAAGTCATTATGATGAATGGAGAAGAAGTGTTTTCCATTGATCAGTGTTCGACTGGTTCTTATAAATGTCTATTCATAATGTGGTTTGTGTGTGTCACTTGGAAACAAAATACAATTTTGAGAAGAAATTACATTGTTTTGAATGTAAAGTTTCATTTTGCAGGAGGATTGATGGGTTTTGCCCATTGTGTGTGTGTTTTTGGATTTGTGTGTAGAGTTCTGAGAGTACGAGATATGCTTTCAGAAAATGTGTGTAAACAATCGAGAAAAACTGTGAGACAAAATGCATCTATAAGACACACTTTTAAAGCACTGTGTAGTAGAGGCATGATTTTGTTTAAATAGAACTAAGCTACTTGTAAGTTAAACTAGTTAAGTTACATTCAAGCTACCCTTTGAAAAAATAGCTAAGTTACTATCAGAAAGCAGTTTTACAATAAAAAAAGTTGAACAATTGTTAATGAAGAATGTTATAATATTTGTGGTTTCAAGCAACATAATGCAATGTAATTATGATTTCAGAGAGAACGGGCTGAACTCAGGGTTATTGGGACACTTTTTCCCAGTCATTTCAATGGAAAAAACTGTCAGAATCATTCGATTTTGTAAATCCAATACTTTTCTGGTTGAAGAGTTGAATCTGTACTTATTTTAATAATAGTTTTATTTCACATCCTGCCCACTGATGTCCTAAAAGCGATGATGATGGTGAAATACAGTGAATGTAATGTAGGCTGTGCAATACATTGTGCAAAAACACGGTGGCCAAAAACAAAATTAATAATTTTGTTTTTAAATTCACTAAACTAAAAATTAAAATAAAAACAAAAGCATATGAGAATACTTGATTACCCCATAATGGTCACTTTCATAAAAATATATTTACTTGTGGGTTTAAAATCCCACATATGACACATTTACTGTCCAACAACAAATATTTTAGAAATATGTATATTTTAGTCAGAATTATTGCGTTCCTGTTCTACTGCGCTCCATCTGTTCGGCTCGTTCTCATCAGAACCCAAAGCGGAATGGAGCTGTTGGTCGCACTACGCCGTATTTATTTGCACATTTATCTTGAACCCCCTCACTGAAAGCAAAACTACTGTAGTCGATAACGAGTAGCTGGTAACTGGTAGATCTATAAGCGTGTGAAACCAATCAAATGCGTGTGTCTCACGGCCAATGCGTGAGAGTTGGCAGCTCTGCAATATGTGACAAAAGAAGTATGTTCAAATTCACAAGACTCATAAAAGAGTAGACAAAAAGAACTCGGATGACCTACTGCTTCCAGCTGAAGTGTGCATGCGATCCCATGAGGCCACAGGAGAGGATTTGTGAATGACACAACCATAGATATGCATAAAGGCTAGTCTCTAACGTCATCACCGGCGGCCATCTTGTCACAGGCAAGCTTTCTGGTGGGCTCTGTGGTACCTGATGTCATAGATATACATAATAAAGGCTAGATGTCTTATGGCGGAGTCTCTAACGTCATCACCGGCGGCCATCTTGTCACAGGCAAGCTTTCTGGTGGGCTCTGTGGTACCTGATGTCATAGATATACATAATAAAGGCTAGATGTCTTATGGCGGAGTCTCTAACGTCATCACCGGCGGCCATCTTGTCACAGGCAAGCTTTCTGGTGGGCTCTGTGGTACCTGATGTCATAGATATACATAATAAAGGCTAGATGTCTTATGGCGGAGTCTCTAACGTCATCACCGGCGGCCATCTTGTCACAGGCAAGCTTTCTGGCGGGCTCTGTGGTACCTGATGTCATAGATATACATAATAAAGGCTAGATGTCTTACAGCGGAGTCTCTAACATCATCACCGGCAGCCATCTTGTCACAGGCAAGCTTTCTGGTGGGCTCTGTGGTACCTGATGTCATAGATATGCATAATAAAGGCTAGATGTCTTAGGGCAGAGTCTCTAACGTCATCACCGGCGGCCATCTTGTCACAGGCAAGCTTTCTGGTGGGCTCTGTGGTACCTGATGTCATAGATATACATAATAAAGGCTAGATGTCTTACAGCAGAGTCTCTAACATCATCACCGGCGGCCATCTTGTCACAGGCAAGCTTTCTGGTGGGCTCTGTGGTACCTGATGTCATAGATATACATAATAAAGGCTAGATGTCTTACAGCGGAGTCTCTAACATCATCACCGGCGGCCATCTTGTCACAGGCAAGCTTTCTGGTGGGCTCTGTGGTACCTGATGTCATAGATATACATAATAAAGGCTAGATGTCTTAGGGCAGAGTCTCTAACGTCATCACCGGCGGCCATCTTGTCACAGGCAAGCTTTCTGGTGGGCTCTGTGGTACCTGATGTCATAGATATACATAATAAAGGCTAGATGTCTTACGGTGGAGTCTCTAACGTCATCACCGGCGGCCATCTTGTCACAGGCAAGCTTTCTGGCGGGCTCTGTGGTACCTGATGTCATAGATATACATAATAAAGGCTAGATGTCTTACAGCAGAGTCTCTAACATCATCACCGGCGGCCATCTTGTCACAGGCAAGCTTTCTGGTGGGCTCTGTGGTACCTGATGTCATAGATATACATAATAAAGGCTAGATGTCTTACGGTGGAGTCTCTAACGTCATCACCGGCGGCCATCTTGTCACAGGCAAGCTTTCTGGCGGGCTCTGTGGTACCTGATGTCATAGATATACATAATAAAGGCTAGATGTCTTACAGCAGAGTCTCTAACATCATCACCGGCGGCCATCTTGTCACAGGCAAGCTTTCTGGTGGGCTCTGTGGTACCTGATGTCATAGATATACATAATAAAGGCTAGATGTCTTACGGTGGAGTCTCTAACGTCATCACCGGCGGCCATCTTGTCACAGGCAAGCTTTCTGGCGGGCTCTGTGGTACCTGATGTCATAGATATACATAATAAAGGCTAGATGTCTTAGGGCGGAGTCTCTAACGTCATCACCAGCGGCCATCTTGTCACAGGCAAGCTTTCTGGCGGGCTCTGTGGTACCTGATGTCATAGATATACATAATAAAGGCTAGATGTCTTACGGTGAAGTCTCTAACGTCATCACCGGCGGCCATCTTGTCACAGGCAAGCTTTCTGGCAGGCTCTGCGGTACCTGATGTAAGGTGAGTGATCTGAACACAAATACTCTTATCTCGCTGAAATCTTGACGGATTTACTAATGGTTTGGTTTCTTACAAACGTTATTAACGTGGCTATTATTCTGGATGCTTGAACAAATTATGAATAATTATTCATAAGTATGCAGTGTCATAACTACATCTCTGACGTTTATAACAAACCAATCAGTTTGAAAATCGGTCGAAAATTTAGCAAGTTATGGTTATTTCAATGTTATGAGTGAGCTAGCTGACTGTGACAAGATGGCCGCCAGGAGCGGACGTCGACCTCCATTGGCCAGCAGCGCGGACGAGACATCTAGCCTTTATTATGTATATCTGTGGACACAACTCACACTGGTTCATCACATGATCAGGACAACAATGGAATGTAGTACGTCTGGATTGCATTCATACTACACACATATAGAACATACTTCTTTAGCGGCCGTGAAGTAGGGAAGAGCGGGGCACAACCCAACACTTTTTGACTTTCTCAGTTTGTGTTAATCCACTTGGGGTTCAGAGTATTTATTTTTCCAACAATAATTTCACACGTGTCTAGTACAATCATGTGGTTTTATTTAATTAATACAGTGTATACTTTTTTCTTGATTTACCCTGAAAAAATGGAAGCGAATTTTGACAACATGCCCCATAGGTGGGGTACATTATAACATGACCATATGACCTGATACCATAAAATGTTACCTGATCAAAAAAATAAAGACAAACTAAAACATTTTATCAATAAAATACAAGTTTTACCTTTTGTCATATAAAATAATGGCATTCTTTAATAATGAAAATAAACTTTTTGGAGTTTGACAACAAACACACCTCAAAACACAGCTATAGCCTACAGCATAGTTCAAAACATAATAATAATTATAGCTGCAAGCAGCCATTATCAGGGCCAAGCGCAAAGAAGAAGACAAGACATGCCAAAATGGCTGGGAGTGTCATTTTAAGATGATTTTAGGCACAAAGGCTGAAAAATGCATTGTATTTTATGGGAATTTCATGTTTTGTTCTATTATAGCGCCACCAAGAGGCACAATCCACAGTGAATTTTTTTTTTACTAAATATTTGAGCCTGTGTGACACTTCATTCACACTCGCTAAATGCTAGGCTTCTCCGCGACCACGATTTTCTCACTCCTCAAAATAAGTACCTACTCAAGAGAGTTTGCAATTTTGGATGCAGCCCATTTTCAGCCAATGGGGTGAGTCTGGGGCGGGGCTAACCGTTTGCTCAACCATTGGCAGATAGGGGGAGTGTTTGAAACCTGCTAGACTTCAAATGAAGGTTCTCAGATCTGATAATTACTTTGAAAAGTGTTTTCCTTTGGATCAGGTGCTTGTCTACAACATCCATCATTGTCTATTACAGCTGACATTATGATTATAGATTATAGATTCATAGATTCTTGGGAAAGATTGAGAGAGAGAGAGCGAGAGAGAGAGATAGATGGTGGGCCGCACAATATTGCATGTACAAAAATACTAGACAAAAGGTACAAATTATAAAGGGTTAAGAGGTTGTACACTGGAGCTCTGGATTGTCCAATCAGCATCCATGACCACAACTATCCGTTTTATAATAATGAGCTTTTGTGCTTTGTGTTTGATACCAAATGACCAGGACAAAACCTATAATTTTTAGAGAACAGTTTATTAATTCATTGGCACAGAAGCAAAGTATTACAATATTTTCATCAGCAATCATAGTTTGTTAAATCATACTGTGTTATGGTTGATTTGATTATTAATGATTAGTAATTTATTGCTTAATGAACAGACTGACACATGCAGAAACATGTTTAATATATTAAACAGAAAACTAACATAATGATCGGCCTATTGCCCTGTTCACGTGTTTCATGCGCATTCCATGTGTGTCAAACAGTAACGACATACATTTACTTAAGTACACTTTTTGAGTATCTGTACTTTACTTGAGTATATTTTTTTTCTGGAAACTTGTGACTTTAACTTCACTACATTTGAAAGACAAATATCATACTTTTTCCTCTACACTCTAAAAAAAAAGGTTCTATATGGCACCAAAAATGGTTCTTGGCTCGTAATCATAGGGGAACCTTTTTTAGTGCTATATAGCACCAATTTTGGTGCTTCAGTGGTTCTTCAGCGGTTCTTCAGAGGTTCTTCACTGGTTCTTTGACTAAGGTGCTATATAGCACCTCTGAAGAACCGCTGAAGAACCACTGAAGTACCAAAATTGGTGCTATATAGCACTAAAAAAGGTTCCCCTATGATTACGAGCCAAGAACCATTTTTGGTGCCATACAGAACCTTTTTTTTTAGAGTGTAGTGCATTTCCATCAAGGTCCTCGAATAGAAAGTCGTTAGCAGCTTTGAAAATTAGTGGATGATTTTTATTCTTCTCTAAAACGTGATTGTTTTTTTACAGGTGACAGACAGCCTATCAATGATCACATACATCACGTGTGAATACGTTAATAAGATGGCTGTGTCTCATATAACCTTGTAATTTGTACACGCTGTGACTACACATCACAATATGTAAATAGGAAAATGTTGGTGTTATTTTGTCACTTATTGAGCAGTAGGCTAGCTGGAGCCATATACCTCCAGTCTTTGTGCTAAGCTAGGCTAACGGTGGGTGCGTCAGACAGAGTTATGGGATGTACAGAGATGAGAATGGTATGTATGGACTTATCTAACTCTGGGGGATACAGTGAATAAGCTAAAGTCCCAAAAAAGTGGAGTGTTCCTTTAAGAGCTAGCTTCGCTAGTAGAGAACGAGCTGCCGCTCTGTTCACTGTGCGCAGTGAATAGACCCCCGCTCTGTGGCCGAGTATTGTGTAGCACATTACTAGGCGAGTGCAGGTAATGTGTAGCACATTACTAGGCGAGTGCAGGTTCTCCTAGAATTAAACTGAATCTGATAGCCACCTCGGGGTAAAGCAGTTAGCGTCTCCTTTCGTGTGAAGCGTTATGGGAGTGTAGATTCAGGCTGACGCATGACCTACAGTTATATCTATTTCCAGCCCCGCAGGGCTTTTTGACTTTTTCCTGAGTGCCTCTTCTTTAAAGGTCCCGTTCTTCGTGTTTTTTGAAGCTTTGATTGTGTTTACAGTGTGCAATATAACATGTGTTCATGTTTCGTATGTAAAAAAAAACAGTATTTTGAACACAATTTACTCATCTGTACACCGCTGTTCTCACTGTCCTAAAAACTGGTTGATGAGTTCCTTGTTCTATGAAGTCCCTCCTTCAGAAATACGTAACGAGTTCTGATTGTGCCAGCGGTTCCTGTGTTGTGATTTGACCGCACCTTAGCAAACGTGTCACGGTTCCTGTGTTGTGATTCGACAGCAGCTTAGCGCACGTGGAAAGGTCACGCCTCTTAACGGGAGATGTATGCGCTCAATGATCTCTACAGCGTCCCTGGGAAAGCCAAACAAAGGTGATTTGACTCCGGGATGAAAATAACAGCGTCTCGACGACATGGCGACACACACACTCAAACCCACCACTTCCTCTTCTCCACACGACACGTCCTCTTCTCCACGTGGGACAGCAACAAGACCACGCCCCCTTTTTGCGCGTATTCTTGTGGGCGGAGGTTAGTCTGTTCTACTGTTCTATCGACGTCATTTATGAAGGAAGTACCAGGATGTAGTCCAAGCCGGCCGTTCGCTGTAGGCTTTGAAAGGGAACTTCTGTTAAATAAAATATCTCACTTGGCATTGAACTTTGAGCTTTATAATTTTACAGGTATTATTTATGCTCTAACAGCAACATTACACACTAACTAAAGTTTGAACAGTGGGATCACGAAGAACGGGACCTTTAAAAAGATTTTTTAAAAGAGAAAGGAGGCTGTTGCTCCCCCGAGCGTTGGGTAAAGATCTATATTTGCAGGCTGGCCCTCACCAGGGCGCCGCATTGTTTGGCCTAGGCTATTTTTCAGGGATGGCGGAGGCGTCTTGCTGAGGCATTATCGCCCCGGGCCCCTTTTTGAGTGATTGCAGGGTCGGGCATCCCTAGTTCAGCCTCCTATCATTTGAGAGTCGTCCAGCCAAGGCCCGTCCCCTTCTCTGCGTTCTGGGGTTTGTTTAGTAATGCAGGTTGGTGTGAGGCAGAATGGATGGCGACTTAGCCAGTGGTCGTGGGGCAGGGTTTGGCGTCTTTCACTTACGCATGAATAGACTACACTCTAAAAAAAAAGGTTCTATATGGCACCAAAAATGGTTCTTGGCTCGTAATCATAGGGGAACCTTTTTAAGTGCTATATAGCACCAATTTTGGTGCTTCAGTGGTTCTTCAGCGGTTCTTCAGAAGTTCTTCACCGGTTCTTTGACTAAGGTGCTATATAGCACAGCTAACTAAGGTGCTAATTGCACCGCTACCATATACAGAACATGTTAAGATATGGTGCTATATAGCACCAAAAGTGGTTCCCCTATGATTACGACGAAGAACCATTTTTGGTGCCATATAGAACCTTTTTTTTTTAGAGTGTAGCTTTGTTAAACCCTGCCTCCCAGAGCTAGTGTTTAGCCGCCACCTTGTGGCAGTTCCTAGCCTCACCCTTATATCACGGCCAGAGGGCGGTATTTTTTTGAGTAAGAAATCATCACTTCTAGCTCTATATCATTCTGCTCCACCTCTTATGGCTCGGGTTGAGATGTACTTCACTACTTTCTGCTCTGTGTTGGTTTGGTCGGATGCTCCCTTGAAGCCAGAGGATTGCCAGGGCTGACGCCCTCATGCAAATGGCAGGCTGTGCACGGACGCTTTAACCCCTAGGAGTCTGAGCTGTTTTGGGGCCCTTTAGAAGTTTTGACATGCTCTGACATTTGTGTTTTTTTCAGTTGCTTTTAAACACATTAATGGCAAAAGTGTAATTACACTGTATTCAGCACAAACTGGGCTACCATAATATGTAAGCAACATGTATGTACATGCTTGTATTTTTGAGAGAAAAATGTTTATGCATGGTTTTTGAGAAAACAAAAAAATTGTTTTAAAATTAAGGCCTCAAAACACACAATAGATATGTGTCCACAAGACTTTTGACTAATCGGTGTATTTGCCTAGAGTTTTTGCTTTAAACTGATGTGAGAATCATTGAGCCTACTCATTCAAATACAACAATACACTGATTTAAAATTTGTAAGACAGTTTTTCTTCATAAAGCCCGTATGCGAGGAGGCGTGACATCTAATGAATAATGATGGATATCACCTGAGAGGACAAAAGAACACAATAGCCCGCATAATGAGTGAGCTTCAGGTAGGCCTGTGTGACAGAGAGCAACAAGACAAAGGACATATATTATTTATTGTATTTATCTAGTAAATGCATCTTGATTTAAGAATGTTTAAATATTTAGACTAGAAACAAGACAAAAATTACTAAGAGCATTTTCTCTACATTTTTTGTACTATTTTTTTGTTTTTGAAAGTAGTCTCATGCTAAAAAATTAAATAATAAACAATTAAAATTAAGATACAATTTATACAAAACGAAATTCACTGTAAAGAAAGCAATTCACTTTCTACAAAAAAAAAATCACTTTCTACACTGCAAAAAATGCTTTTCTTATTTAGTATTTTTGTCTCATTTCTAGTCTAAATATCTAATAATTCTTAAATCAAGATGCATTTACTAGATAAATAAAATGACATAAGATATTTTTTCTTGTTTTTAAGGGTAGGGTTAGGGACAGGTGTGGTGGTATGGGTAGGTTTAAGGGTAGGGTTAGGGACAGGTGTGGGGGAATGGGTAAGTTTAAGGGTAGGGTTAGGGACAGGTGTGGGGGAATGGGTAAGTTTAAGAATAGGGTTAGGGACAGGTGTGGTGGTATGGGTAAGTTTAAGGGTAGGGTTAGGGACAGGTGTGGTGGTATGAGTAAGTTTAAGGGTAGGGTTAGGGACAGGTGTGGTGGTATGGGTAAGTTTAAGGGTAGGGTTAGGGACAGGTGTGGGGGAATGGGTAAGTTTAAGGGTAGGGTTAGGGACAGGTGTGGGGGAATGGGTAAGTTTAAGAATAGGGTTAGGGACAGGTGTGGTGGTATGAGTAAGTTTAAGGGTAGGGTTAGGGACAGGTGTGGTGGTATGGGTAAGTTTAAGGGTAGGGTTAGGGACAGGTGTGGTGGTATGGGTAAGTTTAAGGATATGGTTAGGGACAGGTGTGGTGGTATGAGTAAGTTTAAGGGTAGGGTTAGGGACAGGTGTGGTGGTATGAGTAAGTTTAAGGGTAGGGTTAGGGACAGGTTTGGTGGTATGGGTCAGTTTAAGGATAGGGTTAGGGACAGGTGTGGTGGTATGGGTCAGTTTAAGTGTAGGGTTAGGGACAGGTGTGGTGGTATGAGTAAGTTTAAGGGTAGGGTTAGGGACAGGTGTGGTGGTATGAGTAAGTTTAAGGGTAGGGTTAGGGACAGGTGTGGTGGTATGGGTCAGTTTAAGTGTAGGGTTAGGGACAGGTGTGGTGGTATGAGTAAGTTTAAGGGTAGGGTTAGGGACAGGTGTGGTGGTATGAGTAAGTTTAAGGGTAGGGTTAGGGACAGGTGTGGTGGTATGAGTAAGTTTAAGGGTAGGGTTAGGGACAGGTGTGGTGGTATGAGTAAGTTTAAGGGTAGGGTTAGGGACAGGTGTGGTGGTATGGGTCAGTTTAAGTGTAGGGTTAGGGACAGGTGTGGTGGTATGGGTAAGTTTAAGGGTAGGGTTAGGGACAGGTGTGGTGGTATGAGTAAGTTTAAGGGTAGGGTTAGGGACAGGTGTGGTGGTATGAGTAAGTTTAAGGGTAGGGTTAGGGACAGGTGTGGGGGTATGGTTAAGTTTAAGGGTAGGGTTAGGGACAGGTGTGGTGGTATGGGTAATTTAAGGGAAGGGTTAGGGACAGGTGTGGGGGTATGGGTAAGTTTAAGGGTAGGGTTAGGGACAGGTGTGGTGGTATGGGTAAGTTTAAGGGTAGGGTTAGGGACAGGTGTGGTGGTATGGGTCAGTTTAAGTGTAGGGTTAGGGACAGGTGTGGGGGTATGGGTAAGTTTAAGGGTAGAGTTAGGGACAGGTGTGGGGGTATGGGTAAGTTTAAGGGTAGGGTTAGGGACAGGTGTGGTGGTATGGGTCAGTTTAAGTGTAGGGTTAGGGACAGGTGTGGTGGTATGGGTAAGTTTAAGGGTAGGGTTAGGGACAGGTGTGGGGGTATGGGTAAGTTTAAGGGTAGGGTTAGGGACAGGTGTGGTGGTATGGGTCAGTTTAAGTGTAGGGTTAGGGACAGGTGTGGTGGTATGGGTAAGTTTAAGGGTAGGGTTAGGGACAGGTGTGGGGGTATGGGTAAGTTTAAGGGTAGGGTTAGGGACAGGTGTGGTGGTATGGGTAAGTTTAAGGGTAGGGTTAGGGACAGGTGTGGTGGTATGGGTCAGTTTAAGTGTAGGGTTAGGGACAGGTGTGGTGGTATGAGTAAGTTTAAGGGTAGGGTTAGGGACAGGCGTGGTGGTATGAGTAAGTTTAAGGGTAGGGTTAGGGACAGGTGTGGTGGTATGGGTAAGTTTAAGGGTAGGGTTAGGGACAGGTGTGGTGGTATGAGTAAGTTTAAGGGTAGGGTTAGGGACAGGTGTGGTGGTGTGGGTAAGTTTAAGGGTAGGGTTAGGGACAGGTGTGGTGGTGTGGGTAAGTTTAAGGGTAGGGTTAGGGACAGGTGTGGTGGTATGAGTAAGTTTAAGGGTAGGGTTAGGGACAGGTGTGGTGGTATGGGTAAGTTTAAGGGTAGGGTTAGGGACAGGTGTGGTGGTATGAGTAAGTTTAAGGGTAGGGTTAGGGACAGGTGTGGTGGTGTGGGTAAGTTTAAGGGTAGGGTTAGGGACAGGTGTGGTGGTATGGGTAAGTTTAAGGATAGGGTTAGGTGTAAGGGAAGTGTCAACTGTGTAATTACAAATGTAACTACAGAAATGAATTACAGATGTAATTATGTCACAGGTTGACTCAGTATTGTGTTTGTTTTTTTGATCAGAGACATGTGGGCCTTACTGTGTGCAGTGTCATGTGTGATGGTGTTTACTGTGTGCATTAATATATTGGCACTCTGAATTGTAGTGGTTATTTACTGTGCATGTGTATCAAATTTGTAGTGGGTTTTTGTTATTTCTTAATCTGCCCTGCTTGACTCTTTATAGACACACATTCATGGACAAACCTGGCAACCCGCTTCCTGTTTTATTACTATGCCCATATTTGGACTGTGCTTCCTCCCTGCTAATGTGACTTAATTAATTCATTAGAACTTGTCACCATGCTCCACCTTTCTGCACATATTTGGATGACACTTCCTGTGATTTGAGTAACTTTATTATTGCCTCTGCATTGCCGCTGATAATGGCAATTAGTGACTAATTCTCTAACAGCTGGCCATGCCTAGTTTGAAGGAGATAAAAACAACTGGCTCTTTGGAACAGAGAGGGGTCTTGCTTGCTGGCTGCTGATCTGCTGCCATTTTGTGTTCCATGCACTTCCCTGCTCTGCACATGAAGCCCAAGTTCCCAGGCATCTCTGTTTGACCACCGGTATAGTGCAGCTGGATTTTCTCAACGCTCTCTAATGGTGCCTAAAGGGCCGTAATTATATTTTATTACCACACATTGTGAATGTGTCCATTTTCTGTGGTGTTGGGGTTCATTGTGGTCGTTTGCTTTTAGCCTCAGCAATACCTATCTTATGGTTCCAGTGGCTGGCATTGTCCTGAAGACTGTGGCTATCCTCGAACCTCCCTCAATGCTCTCTAATCCTCGAACCTTCCTCAATGCTCTCTAATGCTGCCTGAAGGGCCGTAATTATATTTTATCGTACTACAGTGTAAGTGTGACCTGCTATCTGACGTTGGTGGTCATTCTTGGTGCTCTCTTCTAGCCTCTGGATTATTCATCTTGGGCTCCTGGGTCCAGTGTTGCTGTGAAGACTGCCTTGGTTACACCGGAATCCCCCTCAGCGTTTGCTGCTGAGAGTACCGTAACTTTCTCCTGTGTCGGACGACTGACATGACCTTCTGGACGTGTCCACTTGACTTTTTTTGGAGGGAGGACAGCTGGAGCGAATTGTCGTGACGCCACCGAACCTTAACCTCTTTCCAAACCGCTTCAGAGACATCATTTTACTGAACTGTTTCCCCTACGTGACACTATTTCTAGTTAGTGCTTGCTGTCCCAATAAAGACTATTTGTTGTATCCACACATTGACTGTCTGTTTTGTTTCTGGGGCTGGGACCTGATTTATTTTATGTAACGCTGGTCACTAGGTGACAATTACATGCAGGTATTTTTTTAAATGTAGAAACATGTATGTACACAATAAGTGCATTGTATCAAATTATTAATTAAAATGTTAGTACATAGTAGTTAAGGCCACCTAATATAAAGTGGGTCCAGTACAATTATCTGTCCATGGGGTAAGAAAAATAAGCTTGTTTCAAGATTGAAAAGACAAGATTTGAAACCGAAACAAGCTTATGCAGTTTTTTTTTTTTTTTACCAGTCTCTGTACTTTCACTTAAGTAATAAAGGACTGTACTTTGTCCCCTGCCTTCTTCTGTCTGATCTGAGATACGACGGTTGCTCTATTTCTATCGGTGAAGTTTCAGGATTTAACAAGACTATACAAGAACAGTGAGTACAAGCTTTTACAACATCCTTAAAATAAGCTTTTATGAAAAAGTGAAAGTTTCATGAGTTTGAATCAAATTATTTATAGATTTTAACTAATGTCAATTGTTTTATAGATGGGTGCATCCAATTCAAGGTAATTCTGCTCCGATTCATGGAAGCAGTAAAATAAGTATGCTACTGTCCTGCCATTATTACACAATTCAAGTTTATAGCAAACTGGAAAAACAATTAGAATGACAGATTGAATTGAACTGCAGGCTGAATTATCCTCCCGAGAACCAGGAAAAAAGAGTTTTGTGAATTTAGTATTTTTTTCGTGCCATTACATTGTTTAGAGCATAAGAAAAAAATAGAGAAATAATGTTTGAAATGTTATATTATTTTATACATATGTTATGCTATTTACCAAACGTTGGTGCAAAGATTATTCTTAACTATGTTATGAAAAGATATAACAGAATGATTTGATATATAATTTTACTTTGTGCAATATATGTGTAAAATGGCCATAAGTGGGTTTTCCCAATATATATAATATATCTATACTTTGCATCTAATTTGCATATGAATGTGTTCTTGAGGTAACATGTAATGAAAAAAGAAGTGTAATAATGGGAATAGTAATTGTTATATTTCATAGAAATATCCCTAGAATTTTTCTACTTAACCTCTACAGAGGTTATGTATGAAACCAATGTAACAGAATTTTGTAAGTCATATTTTGATTTGAAACCCCATAACCATTTTCCTGAGATGTTTATTTATGACAAACAATAATAAAAAAAATTAGTTAAAGTTAAATGTTAGTAATAATTGAGTTAAATGATAATTACAAAATATTATATTGGTATCTCTGAAAAGCCCTGGATGTGCTCTTTACAGGAGCTCACAGCTCTTTAAAACTCTGACGTGTATGATGTCAGAGAAATTCACTAAAATATTAAATAAAATGTCTGTGTAGGCAATACAAAAATGAGGTGAGAATCGGACACTCTCTGAATCAGAAGGAGGAGGAGTTTGTAGCCATGAGGAGAAAAACTGTTCTACAAAGCCTGAAGAAGCTTCACATATATGATACGGTAAAAATTCTTATATTTCATATATCTGCCTGCACCTTCTCGAAATACAAATATTTTTGTGGCCGATGAACATCAAATGTTTGCAAAACTGAGGTGGACTGAGGTGTCAAACATTGCATTACTGGGTTCTGGGGGACAAAGTATAGGGTTTTATTTCTGGGATCCCCACTGTAAAAACTAAAAGTGCTTCAAATATCCTGTCGGGTACTCAAGGAACTTTAAAATGTATTTTAAGTGCCTCATAGCTTTAATAGCTATAAATAGGGTTACTGGTGGAACCATTGTCAGTCTTTGCAGTACTTGCAGGAACTTATGGGAACTTTTAAGAACTTTGTATTCATTTCTGAGGTTCTGGAGTCAGGAACTCAAATTTTATCCACCTTTTTCCTGACGAGTCTAGGGAACGTCTCGGTTATGTATGTAACCCTCATTCCCTGAAGGAGGGAAAGGAGATGTATGTCAGATGTCACTGACGAATTGGGATCACTTCTGGGAGCCCCTATCAGCTTTGAGTGTATACAGAACGTGCCAATGGCCATTGGCGTGCGAGAATTGCATCTCGTGCTCCGCCCCGCGGCGCAGGTATAAAACCGGAAGCGGATGCAGTCGCACTTTGTTTTTCACTTCGGAGCCGGACTAGTGACTCAGCTCTTGTAGTGATGGTACAACAACTGTGGCGACGGGAGGTACGTCTCCGTTCCCTCCTTCAGGGAACGAGGGTTACATCCGTAACCGAGACGTTCCCTTTCAGTCGGTCACATTCGCAATCACAATCCCTATGGAAAACGCCACAGCTGTTGCCACTTCAAGCGCCCCTGCGTGAGTCCCTCTGGACCCTCACCTTTTCTGGGCGGGGAAGTCACGCAAGGTTTGAGTCACAGCTGCTGTTCTGCAAGACAGATTCAGCAGGTATTGGATAACGCTAGGAAAGCGTGCCCAGAGGGGCCGCTGCGGAAGCCACATCATGCCCGTAGGGAGTTACCATGTGGAAATACACGTATGGACTGGCCTTGGGCAGTGCAACACACGGAAGTCCCAGGGGTGGCCCCGGCCATTACAGGCGGAGGAACAACACCTTACTGAGACGGCAGAGCGAGCTCTGCCAAGGGAAAGACACATGCTCGCCGTAGGGAACTGTACCGTGGAAGAATAGACATATGGGACCGCCATAGGGGTCACTACATATGGCACCTAGCCCAGCAGGGTCGTAGCACTGGGGTGCGCTTGACCTGCTGAGCCTGGCGTCAGATGCTCCGCCACATCTGAGTGCCGCATGGTGGTGGAGGAACTCACAGGGTTCACCTTGGTGGGAAACTCTACTGGAGTAGAAATGCGCACGTATCTGTTCCATGAGGAGAGGAATGGCGCAGCAAGCCGACACAAGGGCCCTTCGGTGTTACTGGCTATTTGGAGCCAGCACATGGGTAGATACCGGTAGATACCACTTTGGCGACGCGGTTGAGAGTTTTGCCCAGCAAATGGAGGCCATTTGCCAGATCATCCACTTGCTCGTCGCAGAGGGACGAGCAAGTGGAGGATCTGGATGTGCAGGATGTGCTTGAGGGCCTCCATCTACTTCTGGGTGGCTGAGAACTGCTGGGCAAAGCTCTCAACCGCGTCGCCAAAGTGCCCAACCTGTGAGATGGGGGAGTCCAGGAACCGATACTTGTCGGCCTCCATGTCCGCCAGGTTGAGCCAGAGATAGCGTTCCTGGACCACAAGTGTGGACATCGCCTGACCAACTGCACAGGCGGTGATTTTCGTCGCTCTGAGAGCAAGGTCTGTCACCGCCCGGAGCTCCCGGAGCAGTTCTGGGTCAAGTCTGCCCTTGTGCATTGTCCGTGAGTGCCTGGGCCTGGTGCACCTGGAGCAACACCATGGCATGCAGGGCAGACACAGCCTGTCCACAAGCTCTGTAAACCTTGCCCGTTAGGTTGGACATGAACTTACAGGCTCAGGATGGGAGACGTGGATCGCCACACCAGGCGGAAGCGGACGCCGGACACGGTTGCAACGCGATGGCCCGCTCCACCGATGGGATCCCACGTAGCCCTTGGCTGGCCCGGCATCGAGGGTAGTGAGGAGCCTGGAGACCGGTTTCGGGCAGAGAAAGGTGCCTTCCACGATCTCGTGAGATCCTCATGCACTTCTGGAAAGAATGGTACGAGGACGAGGCGGTGAGAACCAGCACGGGCCGGCCCCAAGTACCAATCGTCCAACCTCGAGGGCTAGGGACACGGTTCCACGTGAGCCCTACCCTCTCGTCGGCTCGGGCAAGCATAACCGGCAGTTCTGGGTCGGTCTCGGGCAACGAGACGCCCATGGGAGGGCCCGCCACGGTCTTCTGGCAACTCAACAGGTTGCGTCGGTATGGAGGGATTAGGGGCCCACGGAGATGGTCTTGGCAGGGTAGCCCTAATCGTAATCCTCTGGTCACCCTGACCCTTCACCGAAGTAGTCCCACCTTGCTGGCCAGCGGGGGTGGAACTAGGACGGGGAATGGGCAAGGGGACTCCGCCTTCCCGAAGGTAGGAGAGTCTCGACCTCAACGCCAAGATAGTCATGTTCCCGCAGTGGGAACATGAACTATGCACAAAAGCTGCCTCAGCGTGCTGAATGCCCAGGCACGTGAGACAGCGATTGTGACCGTCAGCAGGAGACAGAGAACGACCGCATCCAGAAACACACGGGTGAAATGCCATCTTGAAAATGACGTAAAACACCTGTGTTACTCTTTTAGGGAAATAGCTCTTTCAGAAAAATGTGCTGAAGTGCACAGGGAGAGGGCCGCAGGAAAACACAGGGATATAGTGCAGCCTGTGTTTGCACTCAAACAAGTAACGCCCCACCGAACCAAACAAAGGGTTGCTGTGAAAACAGCAGTTTGCTCTTTGCAGAAAGATCGCTGTAGCACCGTCATGCCAGCACTGTCTTCTCTCAAAACGCTCTGTAGTACAACTCTTCAGTTGGTCTCTCTAGTACAACTCTTCAGCACAGGAAGGCTCCGAAGTGAATGACAAAGTGCGACTGCATCAGCTTCCGGTTTTATACCCGCGCCGTGGGGTGGAGCGTGAGGTGCAAATCTCGCACGCCAATGGCTGTTGGCCCGTTCTGTATACACTCAAAGCTGATAGGGGCTCCCGGAAGTGATCTCAATTCGTCTGTGACGTTCGAAGTACATCAAACATGACCGACTGAAAGGGAACTTTCATTCAAAAAGACTGAAACGAATAATTTTTAAATTTCAATTTTCAGTCACTGCTTTCTTTTCCTCCATTGTAACAGTATGAAAAAAGACAACACTCTGCATTTGTGATCTGTTCTCCCGATTTCATTTACGATATAGAGCATTAATTATTCACTGGAATGCAGAAAGAATCTCTTGATTTTCTCCCCAAAAATATAACCAACGTTATTATTTTGGTTCCTGGAAGCACCCAACGCACTTCCACGCTATGTTTCAAACAAGAGTTCCTCAGGAAACCGCCCCTCTTGAAAGGGTGCCTTGAGGTTCTACATACCCCTTTTCCACCAAGGCAGTGCTAGAGCTAGATCGGAGCTAGAGCTAGTCCCAGTTCATAGTTGGTTCAACTGAGGAGCCTGCTAAGAACCGTTTGCGTTTCCACAGGCTAGAGAGCCACAACAGAGCCAGGTCTTACGTCACTGTATACGTCTCATCTTTCTCAGCAACGCTAGCGGGAAACACACACACACACACCAGGCTTGTTTGAGATGCATCGGCGCTGCGCAGACCGATCCACGTATAATATTTTAAAAAACGCATGAGTGAATCAAAAGCATAAGGAGTCGTGTGCTCTCGCTGGACTCGTGATCGGTCTCTGCACAGCACCGCTGCGAACAAGCCTTCCATCAACAATGCAAACGTTGCGTTACTATTGATTCACATGGCTTTACGATCCTACATCGGCATCAAAACACAACGAAAACACAGCGAATCCAACGCATTCGTGCAGTTCGCCGTAATTTGTATAGACGGAGATTACAAACGAGCAGCAGCTGTTAGCTCCATTAGCTGCTATTTCAACAATGGCGGATCTCAAGTCTGTGTTCGTCTTGTTGACCCCGCCCCCAGTGCCTGACGTAATCGGTTCTTACTTCTAGCCCTGTTTTAGCCCAGCAATGTTTTGGTGCTACTTAAGAACCACTTTTCCTGGCTCGGAGCTGGAGCTTTGGGTGTGGAAACACAAAGAACCGATTTGGAACTAGGCTCTGGCTCCAATCTAGCTCTGGCTCTGCTTTGGTGGAAAAGGGGTAACAGAGGGTTCTGCCGGTGTGGCAAAGTGAAGAACCCCAAACATTTCCTCCTGGATCCTTTCATTTTTACAGTGCTTCAGCTCCCTTTAGTAGGTCTTCTGGACTGTGTCCTTTATCTGAGCATCCTATATATCTACCTGGCTATACTGTACCTTCTTGAAATGACTGACAAATGGTTCCAAAGCTGATGAACATGTGATGTTTGCAAAACAATCTGTGTGCATTCCAGATTAAAGTGCCAAACATTGCATTACTGGGTTCTGGAGGAGGAGAAAGAGCCATGGTGGGTTTGCTGGGATCCCTGGTTCAACTTGACAAAGCAGGTCTTCTGGACTGCATCCTTTATCTGAGCGGAATCTCTGGATCCACCTGGTACCTACAACACACACACACACACACACACACACACACACACACACACACACACACACACACACACACACACACACACACACACACACACACACACACACACACACACACACACACACACACACACACACACACACACACACACACATGCACACGTAACTATCGTAGGCTAGTAAGAGCTGTGTCTGTAAACCTCACTCTCCTGCGGGCCTCACTTATAAAAACTGTGCTAATATCAGATATGTACAATAAAAATACTGGAAAAATGGTAACACTTTACAATAAGATTGTATTAGTTAACATTATTTAATGCATTAGTTAACATCAACTAACCATGAACAACACCTCTGTTCAGCATTAGTTCATCTTTGTTAATGTTAGTTCATAAAAATCCAGCTGTTCATGGTTTGTTCATGTCAGTTCACAGTGCATTAAGTAATGTTAACAAGATTTTAATAATGCATTAGTAAATGTTGAAATTAACATTAACAAAGATAAATAAATGCTTTATTAGTGCAGTTCATTATTAGTTCATGTTAACTAACGAACCTCATTGTAAAGTGTTACCGGAAAAATAACATTACGATATCCAGAAATCAATTTCAATAGTACATTTCGCTCAAGTATAGTTCCCTTTCGAAAGGGAACGAGAAGCTGCGACACTACGGGGAACGCCTCCGGCGTGACAGGTGCCTGAAATCACAATCAAAAAACGTCAATCCTATTGACCGGCGACAGTCTCTGACGTCATCAAGGTGCAACCAGGAAGTATAAAAGGGCGCCTTGCCAACATGACAGCATCTCTTCGTCTTCAGTGACTGTTTTGCCTGTTATCGCCGAAGCGTCAACGAAACCTGAACCGACATGAAGTGTGCGAAGAAGCTGCGCCACTTCCGCAGGTGCGCGGAGCAGTGTACCAGGTACCTTACACCTGATGACACACACACACACACACTCTGCGTGTACTGTCTGGGGGAAGAGCACGCACGGGAGGTTCTCGAGGGAGCCTTCAGTGCGAACTGCGAGCGTTTTCCCTTGAGAACGCTCCGCTCTCGTCTGGCTCTCTTCTCGAGGGGAGAGAGTTCAGCAGCTGGGAACGGCCCCGTTCGTGCTGAGGCTGAGCGGCGTCTACAGTCCTGGGGTTCCCAGCTGGATCTGGCTCGTCGCCTGGAGACCGGGGTGGTGCTCGCGGACAACGAGCCAGATCGCGAGGGGCAGTTTCGCTCTCTGAACTTTTCGGCACCTCCGTAGAGGCGATGGTGGGTAAGTTCAGAGAGGCGAGTCGAGTGTCCCTGGCCCGTCTCAGTCTGAGGGCTGGAGACGGGAACAGCGAGCCAGCGTCGCCTCTCGAGCGCCCCCGCCACGGAGGACCAGGGCGCAGAAGAGGCGGGACACCCGCTACAGGAAGAGGAAGGAAGCCGGAGCTGGCAACCGGGACCAGCGCAGGCAGTGGACTCCGCCCCCGAGGGGACGCAGATGAACGCTGCCTCCTTTCCCTTCCTCTGGTTTTTCCCCGGGTGCTTTACATCAGGCCGGTGGGCCTATGATGAGCAGAAAATGTAAGATTCTGACGGCCCGCCTGGCTTGTTTGTTGAGAGCGCCCCCCTCAGGATGGCGGGTGGATACTAGCCCGACGGCTGGCTTGAAGCACCGTGAGGAGCGATTGGTGAGTCCCCCTCTATGAGGGTGAAACATTTTCAAAACTATGTTTTTCAGGACTTCTGTACCTTCGCTCGCCTGAGAGGTTTATTGGGGAAATTTGGAACGTCGCTGGATTTCGCAGGGCCTGCAGCTCCCCGTGAGTAAGCTAAGAACGATCTTCTTTGTAACATTATGTGGTTGTGTGTGAATGCCTCACTTTTGCTAGTAGAGTTTTGCTGCCTCTCCGTGTTATGTTTTCCCCACTATGTGGGTAACTGAATCACGCTCTTGCCCGAGGGCTTGTAGTGTCGGGGGCGAGGTGTGTTTTTCCTAGCGTAAAAGTGGGAAGTAGCTGAAGACCGGGTATGCACTAATGCACGAGCTGTAGTGAGATCTGCGCCCAGCTCTGCGGGGCTTTGGGAAAAGGGTTTTTTCGGGGCCTCATTGTGTAATATTAGAGGTGGTAATATTTCTTTCCCGAGCCCTGAGTAGATATAGTGCGGACTTATGTCGCACCACTTGGCCTAGGCTTTGTCAAGGATGGGGGCGTTCCCTTTAATGAAAGTCGTTCGCCCCTGGCCTGTCTTTTGATATAAGAACAGGGCTTTGTTTATGCATCCTTGTTTCAGCCTTCTCTTGTTACAGAGTCGTCCGGCCATGGCCCGCCCCCTTCTCTGCGTTCTGGGGTCACAAGTAATGCAGTCAAGGTGTTGCAGGAGACAGCGACTTTGCCAGTGGTCGTGGGACGGAATTAAGCGTCTTTCGCCGGTTTGCGATTAGTCTTTATCTGCTGTTCCCGCCTTTCAGAGCTTTGTGGCCGCCATCTGCTAGCGGCCCCCGGCCTCTTCCTGGAGGACGGTATGGCCCGTGGGTTACATATTTATGTGATATTTTACCCTTGCTCTATGTCTCTGCTCCACCTTCTTTAGGGCTCGGGTTGAGCTGAACATCGGATAAACCTTCTGTTTGCGGTTCTGGTCGGATGCTCCCCTGAGGCCCGAGCATTGCCAATGGCTGACGCCCTCGCATTTACGGTTGGCCGCTGCTTGCAAAGTAAGACAGCCGCCCCGAAGCAGGTGACGTAAGTTGTACTCCCCTCGCTTTAGGGTTTTTTTTGTTTAGCACTT
Source organism: Romanogobio albipinnatus (assembly GCA_023566225.1). NCBI lineage: Eukaryota > Metazoa > Chordata > Actinopteri > Cypriniformes > Gobionidae > Romanogobio > Romanogobio albipinnatus. The sequence continues at coordinate 2,077,473 of CM042242.1, forward strand.
CCGCTGCGTACACTGCTGTTGGCAATGTGATTAGGTTCATGTCTGTAGGCACTGCCCGAAAGACTGCGCCGTCCTGGGGGCCCTAGGACAAAGTGGAGAAGTTGTCCCTAGCTGCCTCTGGGATGGAGCCAGGTCCGGGTGTAAGAGCCAGTTGGTTGTTAGTAGCCAGCTTGGGCGGTCTGGGCAGCAGGACTTCAGGACAGGTAGTAGGCGTTAACCGGCCTCCTTGCAGGAAAGTCTCGATGCCATGGCCCACGAGTGTGCCTTGGAGGATCTTCTCCACTGGTGTCGACATCAGCAGTGACCTCGTCAACTAGCCTTGGGGATGAGTCCCCAGGTGCTAACTGGATTTCCAGGCCTTCGTCAGCAGCAGACAGCTGTCGTCAGCCCAGGCGCAGCAGCCAGCCTTCTTAAAGTCACGGCAGGGTCCTTTGAATCTGCAGACCTCCTATTTGGGGGTAGGTCCTGCCAGGCCTCCCTGAGGGGTAGGCTCCCGGTTTGGGTTACCTTCGCTCAGGGGATAGGCCCCATTTGGCCTCCCTGAGAGCCTGCTGTGGTCAGCAGGCGCTGCCTGGTCTCCCCCGAGGGGGCACCACTGGCATTAAGCCCCTCGACGGCTGGTACGAGCTGCTAGTAGGTGGTAGGCGCTACCAGGCCTCCCTAAGGGCCTGCTGTGGGGTAAGCAGGCTCACCTGACCTCCTCTGTGGAGGGCGTTCCTGGGCTCCAGTTACTGGATGGCTAGCATGAATGCTAGTAGGTAGTAAGCCTCAACCGGCCTCCCTGAGTGACCTCCCTGGAGGCAAACTCCCGGTTCCCAGCCGCTATGGCGGTGAGCGTGAAGTGCTATGAGTAGCACATTCTGCTATCAGGTGGTAGGCACTGGGCCTCCCTGAAGGCAAGCTCCCGGTTCCCAGTCGCTGTGGCAATGAGCATATAGTGCTATGAGTAGCACGTTCTGCTATCAGGTGGTAAGCACTGGGCCTCCCTGAAGGCGAGCTCCCGGTTCCCAGTCGCTGTGGCAAAGAGCATATAGTGCTATGAGTAGCACGTTCTGCTATCGGGTGGTAGGCACTGTGCCTCCCTGAGGGCGAGCTCCCGACTCTCAGTCACTGAGACGGTTAGCGAAGTAAAGCGCTATGGGCGGCATGTTCTGCTATCAGGTGGAGGCATTGCGCCTCCCTGAAATCGTTCCCCATCGCAGAGGGCTGTGATGGAGAAATGCCCGACCTTTTTGCAGTTGGTAGGCCCGCTAGGCCTCCCTGATGAAGTGAGTCCCTGGTCTTCCCAGCTACCTCGAGGGCTAGCACGACTGCGATCAGGTATCAGGCCCATATGGCCTTCCTGAGGGCGAGCTCCGCTGTTGGACGCGCAAGCAGTCGGCACAGGTTACCAGGTGGAGGCCCCTCTCGGCCTCCCTGGGGAAAGAGTTCCCCAGGCGGGAACGCACAACTGGCTTTACGCTGACAGCTAGTGGTCACCCGCTATCAGGCGCCGGTCTCTGGCCGTTCACGAGACCTGAAGGCGGTGCTCTTACCCTAGCACGACGAGACGTTTCTGCTGCTATGCGGTCCCTACAGGAGGGGACCATCATAGTCTGCCTACGGCATGGTTACCTACCGGGCAGGCTTATGAGCTCCTCTTAAGTGAGGGTCTGCTATGAGCTTACGGCCGACTGGCGCTGATTCATGGTTGTAGGCCCCTCGGGGCCTCCCTGCTACGATCAGCCTGTAAGGTCTTTGGCCTCCTAAGCACGTTTTAAAGTAAGTGCTTGGCAGATCCAAGGATCGAGCGGCTAGACTCCCCTCGCTAGCAAGGGTTTGAAAGCACTTCGCTGAGCGCTGCTCTCCGGGATAACCCATCTCTGAGGTCCGGCTAGTGGATGACACTGCCTTTCTTGCAGCACCCTAGCGGGATGTCTCTTTGGAGGCGAGTACCAAAGGCTCTGTACTATACAGACAGGGTTGACAGTATTACGTGTCCCATAATAGACTGGGTCACCTGGTTAGGTCTCCCTGGTGGCATTCGGTGAGAACCTCCCGAATAGTGACTGGCATGGGTTCCCTCGTAGTTCCCTTGCCACATTCCCTTGAAGGAACCCCTTCTAAGTTGAATGGGCTGGTTCCAGGCCTTCGAGCAAGGCCTGGGAAGGACCTCATGTGTGTGAAGGTTCCCTTCTCAGGCGATAGCTTGGGCTTTGACCGTAGGGAGCGCTGTCACTGACAGCCTAATGTGACCAGAAGGGGAGTGGTTCAGGCATTTCAGTAGAATTTGCTTGTCTTGACAGTTGTCACTGCCAGTGGGCATGCACTCCCGTCGGCATGGCGGCGTGGGTATATCGTTCCCCGTAGTGTCGAGCGGACACAGCGCGAGTTCCCTTTCGAAAGGGAACGTCTCAGGTTACAAATTTAACCATTGTTCCCTGAGAACAGGGAACGAGACGCTGCGTCACTTTGCCATGCCGCAGGGCCTGCCTGCCGAAACAGTCCCTTCAGATGATCGGATGCTGTCATGTTGGCAAGGCGCCCTTTTATACTTCCTGGTTGCACCTTGATGACGTCAGAGGCTGTCGCCGGTCAATAGGATTGACGATTTATTGATTGTGATTTCAGGCACCTGTCACGCTGGAGGCGTTCCCCGTAGCGTCGAGCTGACGCAGCGTCTCGTTCCCTGTTCTCAGGGAACAATGGTTACATTTGTAACCTGAGACGTTTTTTCCTCACCAAAATCAATGTTCATCAGTGATTATATATCAGTAGCAGGGACACGTTTGTGAGTTTTTTGTTTTGTGATTTCACCAGAGCGAGAGAGTCTCCGCGTTAAGGTCTCCGCGTTAAGGTCCTTTCATACTGGACGCGATTTTGACGCGCGAATAATTGCGTGATGGTTTTATTTTTTGAGCAACTCTTTGTGTTATGAGTGCTTCCACACCGAACGCGAATGTGCTGCGGCAAAATTTTTTTGTTTATTTTTTCCGTTTCTATGTTTATTTTTTTTAACTCTCGCAGTGACAGAAAAGGCTTAAACCAATCACTAAATGCTGCATTAACAGGCTGCATAAACAGCAGGAAGCACCTCGCAGTCCTCGAGCGCTGACCGTGCATGCTCCTCTCCCAAACAAGCAACACAAATAATGTGTGTGTCCCCACCCGTAAGGAAGTAAACGAGGGCAAGGGTGAACACACTCTAAACTGCTGCTTATCCGCCATAGTGTTTTGTTTAAAGTTACTTTACTGAACTAGAAAAACACTGAAAACCACTGATCACACAAAGCGCTACTGAAAACAACAGAAGCTAGCGCAGCTTTGTTTTGGCAGGCTTGGTTCATGACGTCATCCGCCTCAGTGTGTATGTTTGTCGAGGCTGAGAGGACGCTAACATTAGCAGTACCTCAAGCAGTTCATTCAATGTGATAAAAACACAAGCAAGTGTTTATAAATGAGACCCCTGATCTCAAGAGGCATTCTAGCGACTGATGCTAGAGGCTTTAGCCTCCTTGTCAGAGCACCTGACTCCCACACTGGAGACCACGGTACAAATCCCGTTCAGAGCAGCTTGAGTAGAACTGGTTACACACACACACACACACACACACACACACACACACACACACACACACACACACACACACACACACACACACACACACAGATGAGGTGAATGTCATAAATGAGAGCATATGTTGTTCCTCTGAAGGTGCATGGCCTCCTTATATCAGGAACCAGACTGGTCCACTAAACTAGGGACTGTGAAAGACAAGATCATCAAGAGACTCAGCGGTTCTGGAGTCAGCTGGAAAGATGCATTTGCCAAACTGGGGAAATATTTCTATGGGAAAGACATATTCAGCCTGACTGACTACTGGGCAGTGTGGATTATCGCGACATATGTGAAAGAGGTCCGTAACAATTTAGTACACAGCCCTTCATGACTTACATGATTTATGATATTAATTGGGTGGTCATATTGAATAAATGTGTTAATGTGCTATTTTTAACAGATTGTTGATAATGGGCTCAAGGGAAACAATACTGTAACACTGATCTGATAACAAACTACTGCAAATCAACCTGTGCTATAGGGGTCCAAAGTCTGAGACCACTTTTATTATCCTGGAAACTCACAGCCACAACTGTAACTAAAGATACCAGTGACAGTGTGAACAATGGCATACATTTTCACTTTTAACCAACAACTTATTGAGAGTTAAAATAATTCCAAACTTTAGAGAGCAAAATACAATACTTAAAAATCTCATTTTTATTTTATTATATATATATATATATATATATATATATATATATATATATATATATATATATATATATATATATATATATATATATATATATATATATATATATATATATATACAATGGCAGTATTATTCATAATACATTAATTCTACCTACTACTTCTTTTAAATGTTTCTTTCTATAAAAGTCTACTTTTTATATACACCAATCAGGCCTAAAATTATGACCACCTTCCTAATATTGTGTTGGTTCCCCTTTTTGCTGACAAAACAGCCCTGACCCGTAGAGGCATGGACTCCTCTAGACCCCTGAAGGTGTGCTGTGGTATCTGGCACCAATATGCAGATCCTTTAAGTCCTGTAAGTTGTGAGGTGTGGCCTCCATCAACCCTCGCACACCTTGGCAATAGAATCGCCTTTGGCTAGTACATTTTTTTGTTTAGTCGCCAGACTGATATACTTTATTATATTATATTATAATTTACATTATATATATATATATATATATATATATATATATATATATATATATATATATATATATATATATATATACCACCAAATGTATCAATATCTTTGTAAAAATGGCACAGCTTTTTAAATATCTCAACGTACACGCTTAACATCAGTCAGCATTAGACTATGTTATAATATTATGATAATCAAGCACTATATAATGATAGCACTTTAGTAATTAGAACTAAAACTGTTGGAAAACATGTATTAATGCATATTTGTCATTTAACTGTACTTTGGACTGGTGGTGGTTCTTAAGATATTGTTGGTGTTTCTGTAAAAAAACAGATAATAGTAATTATATTATATTATTAAAAGATAATAATAATACTACTAAATCTACTACTAATAACAATATACAACGCACTAAGGATTGATGAGTTGCTGGGTTCATGAATATTAATCACGTTGACAGCATTCGCTCAAACTGATTTGCTGAAATCAAAATGAGATTGCCGTTTGCGCATTAGTTCCGCCCACTACCGGGAAAACTGGCATATCTGCTGCTTGTTCTTAAAAGCTGAATAATTCCAAATGAACTCCATTATTTTGACAGGAAAATACAACAAAGAATATTGTAAACATGTAGCGCGTCAATTTTGCGTGGTATTTAAGACTTGCTCGACACGCACAGCATGGGCACACAGCATGGGCACCCTGACTGGTCAGTGGCTGTGCCGCCCCATACGCAACAAACTGACTGACCACTGCAGACCGGGAACACCCCACAAGAGCTGCAGTTTTGGAGATGCTCTGACCCAGTCGTCTAGTCGTCACTATTTGGCCCTTGTCAAACTTGCTCAAATCCTTACGCTTGCCCATTTTTCCTGATTCTAACACATCAACTTTGAGGACAAAATGTTCACCCACTAACAGGTGATGAAGAGATCATCAGTGTTATTCACTTCAGATCATAATGTTATGCCTGATCAGTGTACATACAGTATGTATTTTTTTTATTAAAATTCTCTATATAAAAATCTCTCACTGTAAAATGAAAAGATACTTGAGGCTCCATTTTGGGTTCCTCAGATTGCCTTACTGGCACTTTATAATTTTTAGATGTAACCTTTGGTTAAATGTATTTTTTTTTTAAACTGACTACGTCACCTAGGTTATGTCTTCACCCAGGAAAATACGATAAACAAAAAAAACCCAAAAAGAATTCAACCAAAAGAAATTACAATAAGTAGGTATCCAACGTGATACCTTTTGGACTGCTGTACATGAGACCCCTACAGTGGTGGCTCAGAACCAAAGGGTTTTCCCCGAGGGGCAACCCCTTTCACATTATCAGGGTCATGCGACGTTGCTTACGTGCCCTGATTATGTGGAAGAAACCTTGGTTCCTGTCCCAGGGTCCTGTGTTGGGAGCTTTTGGTCGTCGCAAGACGCTAAAGACAGATGCCTCTCTCACGGACTAGGGAGACGTCTCACTGTCCACTCTGGTTCGCCCTCACGCATCCAGCTCCGCGGGGACTAGATACTATGGTACAGGCGTGGCCGAGGCTGCTTATGTATGCTTTTCCCCCGATCGCTCTGCTCCCGGAAGTTCTGGAGATAGTTCGCAGGGACCAAGTGTGCCTTAATCTGATAGCCCCGCGGTGGCCGGGCAGAGTATGGTTTCCCAATATAGTGTCTCTCCTCGACGGGCATCCACTTCAGTTGCCGGTCAGGAGGGACCTTCTGTCCCAAGCAGGGGGATCAATATTCCACCCCCGTCCAGAGCTATGGAACCTGTGGGCTTGGCCTCTGAGGGGGCCCAGCTCATAAGGTCGGGTCTCTCAACCGAGGTTGTGGAGACCATTCTTCACTCCAGAGCTCCATCCACGAGGAAGCTTTACGCTCTGAAATGGACAGTGTTCACTTCTTGGTGTAATAACCGTCACCAGGACCCAGTTAACTGCCCGGTTGGTACTGCCCGTTTCCTCCATGGTACTCTAAGGCTGAGGCCTGTAGTTCGCACCAGGGTTCCGACGTGGGACCTGGCCCCGGTCCTCCAGGGCCTGTCCCAGGCTCCCTTTGAGCCTTTGGAAGAGGTTCAGGCCAAGTTTGTAACTCTGAAGGCTTTGTTCCTCCTCGCTATTTCATCTCTTAAGAGGATAGGAGATCTTCAAGCTCTTTCAGTTACACCCTCGTGCTTGGAGTTTGCACCTGGCATGGTCAAGGCCTTCCTTTATCCTAGGCCAGGTTATATTCCTAAGGTCCCTACTAACGTATCTAGATCTATTGTACTACAGGCCTTCTGTCCTCCACCTTTCCTCGATCCAGACCAGGAGAAAAGTCATTTGCTTTGCCTAGTTAGGGCTTTTGATGCTTACGTCCACAGAGCTGCCCTGTGGCGTAAAGCGGAACAACTGTTTGTGTGCTTTGGGCCCCCCAACAAGGGGTCCCCGGCATCTAAGCAAAGAATGAGCAAGTGGGTGGTTGAGACTCTCACTAGCTTATGAGTCAGTCGGACGGCCTTCTCCTTTGGCCTCTTGGTCCCACTCTACTAGGAGTATGGTGGCCTCTAAGGCCCTTATTTCAGGAGTGGCTCTGCAGGACGTTTGTGATGCGGTGGGATGGTCCTCACTGCATACATTCATTAGGTTCTACTCTCTGGACTTGGACTCTACACCAGGGTCTGGGGTTTTGTCGTCCTAGTGCTGCTTTCTTGACACTGGACAGGCACTTCTCGCTATGGTGGCGTTGGTATTGACGTTCCCATAGTGTCATTCGATGCAAAGGGAGTTCCCTTGAAAGGGAATGCCTCGACTACGACTGTAACCTCGGTTCCCTGTTGCATCATCCTGCCATATCTCCTACATGCCTGTCAAAGCGACTACTTCAGACTTTGAAGCTAGCGCGGCTTTGTTTTGGCAAGCTTTATACTTCCTGGTTCATGACGTCATCCGCCTCTGACGTTCCCCCACATTATTGGACTGATTTCACATGTGCGTCATGACTTCATCACGCAAGCGTTCCCATAGCGTCATTCGATGCAATGCTCGTTCCCTCTTCAGGGAACCAAGGTTACAGTTGTAATCGAGGCGATTTCCCCCTTCCCCCAAAAAAAGAATCTCCAATAAAGTTTCTTACCTCAAAAGCAAGATTGTTAGACTATTGTAACTTTACGCTACCCGCACTCGTCACTTCACGCACACACATCCCTAATAACAAACACATATTTAGACTGTGATCTGCGACCGGAAAAAGAGCAATAAAGTGGTGATTCACCAGAGCAAAGCGACAAGAAATAAGCTGAAATACTTTTTCTGCCCACACATGCACACAGGAGAAGAATCAAAACGCCACACTTGGATATGCTTTTTATAAAGCCACTAACACACCTCAGTAATTGACCTATGGGTAAGCCCCACCCCCTTAGTGACTGTTGTTAACTCGGACAAACAAAGTTGAAAGAGTTGCTAACTGTCTTATAATGACAGTGTCAGTGTGAAAATCTTATCCCAAAATGTTTTTGGACACAGAATGTAGCGGACCCCGTCTGAATGATGGCCATACTTTACTGATGGTTTATGAAGTTTATTGCGTCTTTTTTCACTGTAAGAGCTGAACAAACAAAGCATAAGAAGTGCGCTTTATCGTCTCATTCACAAACTCTCTCTCTCTCCGTTGCATTATCATTAACATACACCGCAAATTACATGAATACACGCATACAACAAACAGTAAACAAACATATACAGACCTTATGTAATAAACTGTAAGCTTTATTATCTGCAAAACAACTGCTCCCTCTCCCTCTCACTCTGTATCGCTCCGTAGACTAAAATATCCATCAAAATAGGAGTCCTCCTAGTAAGACAGATAATGCAGACCTTAAACATATCTAAACTCACAGAAATATTGTATTTTATAGATTAATTTGAAAGCGAGGGGGACCCACTTTATATTAGGTGACCTTAACTACTATGTACTAACATTTCAATTAATCATTTGATACGATGCACTTATTGTGTACATACATGTTTTTACATTGTACTTACATTTAAAAAAAATACCTGCATGTAATTACATCTGTAATTAATTTCTGTAGTTACATTTGTAATTACACAGTTGACACTTCCCTTACACCTAACCCTACCCATAAACTTACCCATACCACCACACCTGTCCCTAACCCTACCCTTAAACTTACCCATCCCACCACACCTGTCCCTAACCCTACCCTTAAACTTACTCATACCACCACACCTGTCCATAACCCTACCCTTAAACTTACCCATACCCCCACACCTGTCCCTAACCCTACCCTTAAACTTACCCATACCCCCACACCTGTCCATAACCCTACCCTTAAACTTACCCATACCCCCACACCTGTCCCTAACCCTACCCTTAAACTTACCCATACCCCCACACCTGTCCATAACCCTACCCTTAAACTTACCCATACCACCACACCTGTCCCTAACCCTACCCTTAAACTTACCCACACCACCACACCTGTCCCTAACCCTACCCTTAAACTTACCCATACCCCCACACCTGTCCCTAACCCTACCCTTAAACTTACCCACACCACCACACCTGTCCCTAACCCTACCCTTAAACTTACCCATACCCCCACACCTGTCCCTAACCCTACCCTTAAACTTACCCATACCACCACACCTGTCCCTAACCCTACCCTTAAACTTACCCATACCACCACACCTGTCCCTAACCCTACCCATAAACTTACCCATACCACCACACCTGTCCCTAACTCTACCCTTAAACTTACCCATACCACCACACCTGTCCCTAACCCTATCCTTAAACTTACCCATACCACCACACCTGTCCCTAACCCTACTCTTAAACTTACCCATACCACCACACCTGTCCCTAACTTTACCCTTAAACTTACCCATACCACCACACCTGTCCCTAACCCTACCCTTAAACTAACCCATACCACCACACCTGTCCCTAACACTACCCTTAAACTGACCCATACCCCCACACCTGTCCCTAACCCTACCCTTAAACTAACCCATACCACCACACCTGTCCCTAACTCTACCCTTAAACTTACCTATACCCCCACACCTGTTCCTATCCAAAATATCAGCAAAAGTGTTTGCAATACAATTTGAACACATTAAGTATATTGTACTTATTTTTTGATGTAACTACATTGTACTTAAGGCCCCCTAATATAAAGTGCGGCCAGCGAGGGACCACAGATCCGAATGCAATCGGGGGAAACCTCATGTTATGGTCATCACGATGGTCGCAGATGACAACATCCAGGATCAACACTAATGTACCGCAGGGTAAAATTAAATTAATATACATTTAACCAGTTTAATATGGAGAGGAACTGAAATGTAGACCTTCGTTAATGTGTTTTTGACCTACACTGTACATGACGCGAGAACAGTTAATTATTTCGGTTTGTACGTTAGCAGGGACTTGCTAACTTTATTCGTAAATTAATGAGAGTATGACACCTATAAAATCTTCTCAGGATACCTGGTGTCAGTGTTACAGTATCTCAGACACATCATTTTGCCATTTTTGTAGCATAAACAGCATCAATCTGATGAGACCTTCGGATTTTCCAATGCTTCTATATGGCACTGAAACCTAAAGATGTCCGAGTTCCGGTCCCAGCGCAACTGATACTCAACTGCCATTGGCTCATCTGCAATCGAGGGGAGGGGCTTACCGATAGGTCAATTGAGCGGTACAGGTGTCATCAATGTCAGGACACAGCTCCACACTAGTGGGTGTGTCTTCCCATTTGAAATACACAACCATTTAAATGGCAACAAATAATAAACCCAAAATAAATATTAAAAGACACTTAACTAGTCACACAGAGAAAATGTTAGGTTTCATGGTTTTATCGCTTGATGTTGTTGATAATTGAAGAAATCGAATGTCTTACAATAACATACTGCTGCTGCAAAAAAAAATTCTTCAGATAGACGGGTGCACACTCACAGAGCAGTGGAACCAGCACAGTAAAGACCCGTTTCCTATTTACACAGCGATTGACAAGCACTGCAAACAGGACGAAGATGCAGGTGTGTGTGTGGCTAAAAGAGACCGAAATTTAAATGGCTTATGCCTGTGTTGGCTGTTATATGGACGTGTTTCTGTCTGCAGACCCCTGGTTTGAGTTCACTCCATATGAAGTGGGTTATTCCCTCATTGGAGCGTTTGTGGAAACCTCCAGCTTTGGCAGTGAGTTTGAAAATGGCTCTAAGATCAAGGATCAGCCTGAAATGGACATGCTGTACCTGCAAGGTAGAAGAGGAGAGAGTTTATTCATATTTGATTCTTATTCTTAATATTAGATTCTACAGATTCTCTATAGTATACTGTACGTTGAACTGAATTAAAGAATAGTCTCAAATAGATCAGTAGTCTCTGTGATGTATTGATCTGGAGATCTGGGGTCCGTTCTTCATACCTTGCTTAATACATCTGAGATGATTTGACAGATGCCAGATCTTTTAATTGTGATAACTGATCTCGCGCTAATTTGGTTCTTCAAACGAATTTGCGGATTGGATTACAATATCCGGATAAAGTTATCTAAGATTACTGCGCATTCTTGTGTTCCCTGAAGAGGGCAGATGCATCGATACTCGAAGCCAGGATCAGCAATGCAGCAATTGGCTGGCGGCAAGACGGCAACGTAATGACATCATATAATTAAAAAAGACACATGGCAAACACACGGTGACAGTTAAGAGGTTAAGGACCTGTTGCTATGACAGCAAGTCCAGGATGAGCATCGAAGAACCAAACAATCCAAGATCATGCCAAATCGTCAACAATCAAATCCAGCTAACTGAGTTAGCGACGTACGAAGAACGGACCCCCAGGTCTGTAGTATTTGCAAATTTTCAAGTCAAAACTGAAATATCAACAATAACGTTACAATTTAAGGGCTCAAATTACATAATTTTATGCATCAGACTGCTTCTCATTATGAGACAAACACAAATGAAATGAATATCCTGTAAAAAAAAATGTAAACACTTAAATGTGTTTTCTGCAGCTCTGTGTGGCAGCGTTATAGCTGATGAAGAGGAGAATGACAAATTCATCTGGGAAAAAATTAAAGGTGCAACTGATATAATTTGCTTAAATATAAAAGACAGATCAACTTATCAGTAAATAAAAGCAATAAATGGACAAAAAAAAGGAACAAAACAAGAACACAAACTAGTATTCTATGTTGTCTGATAAGAAACACTTAATAATGTTCCCTTCTTTTACAGAGTCCTCTGGATTCAAAGGTTGGCTGGACAAACTGGACTATGCATTTGCAAGGCTGAGATATTACACCACAGATCTACTCAAACAATATCTCAGACCATTAAAAGGTTTTGGCCATAGTTTAATCTTCTGTCCATTCGATAGATGGAACTGTCTCTAATGATGCACACTGTACTACTTCACTTTTGATTTTGTAAACCACTTTAACCAACAAATCATTTTCATCTTGTGAGACATATTTACTCTAAGTTTCCATAAAACTTCTGATCGTGATCAGAACCAGAACGAGTTTTACAGCCTGATGCCAAAGAATAACCTTTCCACCAGAGGTGACCTTTGCAATTCGGAGGCCAGCTCTACCAGGCAATGACTTTGTAGGCAGTGTTTGCGCACAAAGGTACTACCTCAAAACTGATTTCAGACCAAGCCTGCAGCACTTCTTTCAGAAACTGAAGCCTCCGCGCCTCGATCGCCCCCCGGTGGCCGGTCCCAGTATAGCTCATAAACCCCACCTCTCCATGCATTAGAATGGACGCGAGACACACTAAACAATTAAATAACACTTCAAATAATTGTTTCCTAAAGATGGTTTCTGTCATTTTAGGCAGTTTTTATCACGATGATTTCATTTCAAGTGTTCGTTTTTTAAATAAGTTTAGTTTTAGTGAGTTATTTGATGCTATAAAAACGGGGGGTGTGACGTCATGATTGACAGCTGAGATTGACGGCTTCTCTGAGTGAAGGCACTAACAGACTTTTTTCTGGATTTTTGGGAGGAGATTGGAGCTTTAGCTTTAATTTCTACATTTCTATAACTGTTTATTTCACACCAACAGTTTGATAATCGCGCCTCTACTTCCTGCTCTCTACTGTTCCAGTCCAGTCCCGAGATCGCTACTGCGCAGACTCGGTCCCAAGATGTCAGCGCCGTGTGCGGCCTACGGAAGCTTCAACTCTGGTCGGCGAAAGTCAATGAAGTCGTTTCGTCCATATTTTTTTTACGGTCTATGTTTCAGACAGGCTTATGAGCCAGCATAATAGTTTAAAGGGGTGGTAAACCACGATTTCACTTTTCTAACTTTAGCTAGTGTGTAATGTTGCTGTTTGAGCATAAACAACATCTGCAAAGTTACAACGTTCAAAGTTTAAAGCAAAGGGAGATATTTGCTTTAAAAGAAATCAATTTCTAAGGACTACAGCAAACGGCCGCTAGGGACTACAGACATTCCTCCAGGGTCTCTGACATCACCAGCCCCAATATTTACATAAACCCCTCCTCCGAGAATATGAAATAAGGGGGGGCCATTTTGTATCGCAGCAGGGAAGCGTTGTTGTGGTATAGTTAGTAGGCTGGAGTGCTGTTGCCAATGCCGACAAAATGCTGTTATTTTCATCTGGAGTGCAGGTCCACTTTCTTCAGCCTTCCTAGGGACGGGGGAGCGTTGCAGTGCGTTTAACATACAACGTTATAGGCATGTGTGTGTATGAGACATGAGGGGAACACGATCGCATTTGCAGCGGATATGCTGCCCATCATAAATCAAAGCACAAGACAGACAAGGGTCGGAGGAGAAGACCGGAAAATGTTACATAATGGACACCATTCGTCTGTATTTGCAATACATGAGCCACGGTTCAGCTGCTCAAGACAGGCGGGCGCGAGCGGCTCCCGCGTCACATTTCACGGAGGAAAACTTTCACAATCTTCGCGAGTTCAATCAAGATGGATTTAAAAACAGAAGCTGTTTACGGGCCACAACCTGTAAGTGTTATTTATTTTTCGTCGATGTGTTTTCCTGTAATAGTTCGTATTGTTAATTGTAGCCTACGTTGTAGCAAGGAAGTACACAGATGACTACGCTCATGTGGCTCTGCAAACCAGTTTGTTAAATGCTCATTCATACTTAACGTTATCCGACAAACACCTAACGCTACAAACTGTTTAAAATCTCAGCAGTGAACTTGGCATTAGTGTAAATTATTCTTTGATTAGAGCTTTTGTGTATTGTTTATCTACAGGCATGCTAAACGTGGTTCTGTGTTTGATTTCGATACTATAGTAAAGCCAGTGTTTAGTGTTCATTCTTGCGACAGATATTTGGCAAATCGTCTAAAAATACAAAAGTAACAGTGCCATTCAGGAGCGATCACTATAGATCCGCAGTCTTTACTCTTGAGGACTGAACAGGTTCTGCTCGATCATCTTCATTAAAATTGTCTGGGTCCGATTCGGGCTCAAATTGGTATGGTTTCATTGACGCTAGCGTACACAAAGCACAGGCTTAGCCTGGAGGCTACCGGAGAAGGTAAGGGGCGTGGCGCTTACGACAAACGTGGACTAGGCGGTTAGCCAATCACAACAAACTGGGCCAGCTAACCAATCTGAGCACATTGCGTCTTTTTGAGGGACTGGCTTCATAGAATCCGGAAACCATCAGACCGTTTTTACAAGGAGGGACAGAGCAGTGTAGAATAAAGGTAAAATATATGAAAAATACTGCATTTTTTTAAAAACGAAGCATGAACACATGTTACAGTGCACCCCACAAACACAATCAAGCCTTCGAAAGAGTGTGCTTTACCACCCCTTTAATGATCTACATCAAAATAGAGCAAGCAAATATTCAATTGCTACAATAGTAATTTATTGCTAGAAATAACATAAAAAGTGGAAAACACGTACATTTACACACAACTTTCAGACTTTTTTTTAGCTCTGCACTGTTGTATAAATTCACGTTTGCAATAGTGATGTTCGGGAAAACAGCACTCTATATCCTGTTATAAATATTAAAAACAAGAACTCATACAGGGACATTTTACCCTATATAAATATACTCACCTAAAGGATTATTAGCAACACCTGTTCAATTTCTCATTAATGCAATTATCTAATCAACCAATCACATGGCAGTTGCTTCAATGCATTTAGGGGTGTGGTCCTGGTCAAGACAATCTCCTGAACTCCAAACTGAATGTCAGAATGGGAAAGAAAGGGGATTTAAGCAATTTTGAGCGTGGCATGGTTGTTGGTGCCAGACGGGCCGGTCTGAGTATTTCACAATCTGCTCAGTTACTGGGATTTTCACGCACAACCATTTCTAGGGTTTACAAAGAATGGTGTGAAAAGGGAAACACATCCAGTATGCGGCAGTCCTGTGGGCCAAAATGCCTTGTTGATGCTAGAGGTCAGAGGAGAATGGGCCGACTGATTCAAGCTGATAGAAGAGCAACTTTGACCGAAATAACCACTCGTTACAACCGAGGTATGCAGCAAAGCATTTGTGAAGCCACAACACGCACAACCTTGAGGCGGATGGGCTACAACAGCAGAAGACCCCACCGGGTACCACTCATCTCCACTACAAATAGGAAAAAGAGGCTACAATTTGCACAAGCTCACCAAAATTGGACAGTTGAAGACTGGAAAAATGTTGCCTGGTCTGATGAGTCTGGATTTCTGTTGAGACATTCAGATGGTAGTGTCAGAATTTGGCGTAAACAGAATGAGAACATGGATCCATCATGCCTTGTTACCACTGTGCAGGCTGGTGGTGGTGGTGTAATGGGGTGGGGGATGTTTTCTTGGCACACTTTAGGCCCCTTAGTGCAAATTGGGCATCGTTTAAATGCCACGGCCTACCTGAGCATTGTTTCTGACCATGTCCATCCCTTTATGACCACCATGTACCCATCCTCTGATGGCTACTTCCAGCAGGATAATGCCCCATGTCACAAAGCTCCAATCATTTCAAATTGGTTTCTTAAACATGACAATGAGTTCACTGTACTAAAATGGCCCCCACAGCCACCAGATCTCAACCCAATAGAGCATCTTTGGGATGTGAGGGAACGGGAGCTTCGTGCCCTGGATGTGCATCCCACAAATCTCCATCAACTGCAAGATGCTATCCTATCAATATGGGCCAACATTTCTAAAGAATGCTTTCAGCACCTTGTTGAATCAATGCCACGTAGAATTAAGGCAGCTCTGAAGGCGAAAGGGGCTCAAACACAGTATTAGTTTGGTGTTCCTAATAATCCTTTAGGTGAGTGTATATACACTGAATTTGTATTTATCTGCACTACAGATGTTACCCGGCAGACCCGGTGGATCTGGGGCAGGAATTATAACTTCCTCTACAACATGGACGGTAAGAACAGACTTTTTTTTTTTGTAAACTGATTATTCAGTGCGAATAATGAACAGACTCATTTGACACTATGATCTCTCACTCCAATACTGTCAGATGACAGAGTGCCCTCCACTCTTCGAAAAAGTACGACGAGAGACTATATAGATGCCGGACTGTTGCTAAACTCGCCCTACTTCTCAGTGTTGAGAAAAGAGAGAAACATTGACTTCATTATTTCTCTGGATTTCAGTGATGGTGATCCTTTCCAGGTATTATATAATTCTCTCTATATAATAATACTCACAGTCTCATAAAAGCTGACTTAAAGGAACTAGAAATATAAATTCAATCATCCTTTATTTGCCCTCTTGTTGTTCTAAACCGGTATAACTTTCTTCAATGTGGCACAAAAAGAGATTTTTGACATTGACAGGTAATTACAAACACTGTGGATGATTTTACAAAAAAATCAAGAAAGAAAACAATTTTCATTTTAGCGTTCTCTTATTTTAGCGTTTCACTTATGAGTTCTAGGCATAATACCTGGACAGTATGGAACATCTTGGTTACGTAAGTAACTCTCATTCACTGAAGGAAAGGAACGGAGACGTTACGTCAGTTACTGACGGAATGGGGGTTTCGCTTAGAAGCCAATCGCCTTCGAGATCTACAAAACGAGCCAATGGTATGAGAATGCCATGGGTCTGCTGAATTTGCTTAGCGCAACTCCGCCCCACCTTGTGGTTATATAAGGAGCTGCGCTGTATTCTCGTATTATGTTTTTATAATAATTCGGTTCAGCTGTTTTGGCATGGGGGCGTAACGTAGATACGTAACCGAGACGTTCCCTTTTAGTCAGTACACTACGAGTTACGTCAGTTACTGACGGAATGGGGGTTCCCAATTCAATCTCGCCACAACGGCTGTCTTCCAGAGTCCTGCACTGACCAGAGCTCCCTGCCGTTAGTCTTTAGCACAAATGAGGGGCCAGGCTCAACACCAATACCAAGGTACACTGGGAAGCATATCCCACATGGAGAAATGCTACACAATGGCTGCCTGTAGGGAGGACTTAGGAATAAACATATGACCCCCGTAGGGACTGATAGGGAGCACTCCGGGGTATCCAGCCGCAGGTGGAATATTTCAACCCCAGGAGTGGCAAGGTGTCTTGCCAAGGGAAGACATGTGCTCGAAGAGACTTACCATGGAAATACACATGTGGGGTTGCCCACGGGGGAACCATGCACATGGAGGCACCTAGCCTGACACGAGGGCTGACCAAGCGGGCATGCACTCTGGTGTCGGCATCAACAGTGCTGGGGGAACTCAGGGCTTACTGAGAAACTCACCTGAGTAAATATGCGCACACATCCAGTCCGTGGAGTGGAATGGAGCAGCAAGCGATCCAGTTACTGGCCTCTTGGAGCGAGTACACGGTAGGACACTGACTCCACTCGGAGATTGTAGAATCTTGCAAATGTGTTGGGTGTCGCCCAGCCCGCAGTGGCTGATTTCATCATACCACTGCGAGGTGCCAAGAGGGCATCTGTAGAGGGCAAGGTGGATTTAGTCTCCTCACTCCTCTAAGGAACCTGCTGACCAGGTTGTGCTGTCCTACCATTTTTGAGTCCAACAGGTCATGGTGAGCTGATATTGCAGCCACATAAACCTTCAGAGTGGAGGGAGACAGCCTTCGCTCCAACCCTTCTTGGAGGTAGAAGAGCACAGACCCAATCAGGCATTTCCTGGGGTCTTCTCGGTGAGAAGAGCACCAGGCCACGAAGAGGTTCCACTTCAACGCATAGGCCTGTCTCATGGACAAAGCCCTAGCGGAAGTGATGGTAGCCACCACCTGTGGTGGTAGGGTACACAAACCTGCCACGTCCTGTCCAGGGCCCACATGTGTAGGTTTCATAGATCGGGACGTAGGTGCCATAGGGTGCCCCGTCTCTGAGTAAGGAGGTCCTTCCTCAGAGGGATCGACCAGGGAGGGGCTGTCGCAAGGAGTATAGGTTCGGAGAACCAGGTCCGGCCAGGCCAATACGGGGCGACCAAAAGGACCTGCTCCAAGTCCTCCCTGATCTTGCACAGGACCTGTGCGCGAAGGTTCACTGGCCTCGTGGCCAGCTGTGCGCTAGTGCTTCTGTGTCAAGGGTCCCCTCGGTCAGGGAGTAATACCAGCGGCAATGGGAAGAGTTGTGGGAGGCAAACAGATCTATCTGTACGTTGCCAAACTGTTCCCAAATCAGCTGAACCATCTGGGGATGGAGTCTCCATTCCCCCAGAAGTGTCTGAAACTGTTACCCTTTTCCCACCAAGGCAGTGCTGGTGCTGGTTCGGAATCGGTTCTTTGTCTTACCACACCCAAAGCACCAGCTCCAAACCAGGAAAAGTGATTCTGAAGTAGTACCAAAACATTGCTGGTCTAGAAGCAAGAACCACTTACGTCAGAGGCTGAGGGCGGGGTTACCATGACCAACAAGACGAACACAAACTTGTGACCGCCAGCTAATGAAGCTAATAGCTGCTCAATTATAATCTCATCTTTACAAATCATGGTGAGCTGCACGAATGCGTTGTATTCGCTGTGTTTTGAATGCTGATGTAGGATTGTACAGCCATGTGCATCAATAATAAGGCAACGTTCGCCATTGTTGATGGAAGGCTTGTTCGAGATGCATCTGTGCTGTGCAGACCGATCATACAGCGAGAGCATACGATTCCTTGTGATTTTGAATCGCTCTTGCGATACTTTGATATCATACAAGGATCGGTCTTCGCAGCAACAATGCATCTCGAACAAGCCTGGTGTGTTTCAGTGTTTGTGTTTCCCGCTGCCTCGCTAGCGTTGCTGATATAGATGAGACGTATACAGTGACGAAAGACCTGGCTCTGTGGCGGCTCTCTAGCATGTGGAAAGGCAAACCAGTTCTTAGAAGGCTTGTCAGTCGAACCAACTCTAAACTAGCACCAGTTCATTCTGGTGGAAAAGGGGTATGTGAGAGCTTGTCGGCTGCACGATTCAAGTCTCCCGGGATGTGAACAGCACGAAGCGACCTCAGATGCTTCTGACTCCATAGGAGGAGATGGTGGGCGAGTTGTGACATTCGGTGGGAGTGTAGACCACCTTGTCAGTTGATGTACACTACTGTCACCGTGTTGTCTCAATGGACCAGTACGTGTTTGTCCTTGAGCAGGGCTCGAAAGCGGTGCAGGGCAAGAAGTACGGCCAGCAACTTGAGGCAACTGACATGCCATATGTTATGCCCTGTGGCTCAAAAGGGACGTAACAAAAATAGGGACACACAAAAATAGAATACTACATTTATTAACAAAATAGAACTATACATAAAAAACAGTATATCATGTAAAAGTCAGGAGTCAGTGGTGTAAAGTGTAATGAACGCAAGGGTAATGTGCTGTAGTAGTGTTGGATGTAGAAACAAGATCAAAGGAAATCAAAAGCAAAACAAAATCAAGTCCAATCTGCAGCCCCCCTGGCCTCTTCATCATGCTTCTTTTAACAAGGCCCAACAGGAAGTTAGCAACAGGTGTGCTGAATGAAACCAGCACAGGAGACATGAAAGTATGCATCCTTCAGGCCAATCGCTGCAAACCAATCCAACGGACGAATGCATTCGAAAATGCGTTTAGCTGTCAACATCTTGAATGGAAGCCTGTGATGGGTTCGGTTCAAGACGCGCAGGTGATGGATTGGCCGTAACCCACTGCTATTCTTGGGTACAATGAAGTATGGGCTGTAGAAGCCGGACTTCATCTCGGCTGGAGGGACGATCTCGACCGCACCCTTCGCCAGTAGAGTATCGATCTCTGCACGCATGACAGGGGCGTTGCCACCCACCATGGTATAGCGGACTCCCTGAAACCAGGGATGAACTGAACCGTGCGAACTGAATCGCATAGCCAAGCCTGATCATGCGAGCAAGCCAGCCGGACAGATTGGGAAGCTCTAGCCAGGCTCCCAGAAACTGAACCAGCGGGGTCATGCGAACCACAGGCATACCTACGGTGGGGCAGTGGACCATCCCAGACATGGGAGGCATGGGAGTGTCCCGAGGTGTGGGCGGGGTCGTATTCCGAGAGAGTAACCCTGAGAGAGGAGACCAGGGAAGGACCAGCATTCCACGGGGGTCTCGTCTGACAGGGGTCTGGCAACACAGGGGGCTGAGAGTGGTGAGGCTGAGCGTCGCACACTGACAACCGTGCCCTCTTGGGACTCAGAGGTGAATATGTCAGTTCTTTCTTCAACCATGAATAGGGCAGAAGAGGAAACCCAAGGATTCTCCCCCGTCCCTTCACCGGGGGAAGGAGTGGTCCTGTTACCATCTCCTGGGAAAGAAGTATGTTCTTACTAACAACAACAAAATTGAGCTTCCTTAAAACTGAACGTGTCTGCTTAAAGGTATAGTTGACCCAAAAATGAAAATTATTAAAATTGACTCAAGCCATCCTAGGTGTATATGACATTCTTCTTTCAGACGAATGCAATCAAAGTTATATTAAGAAATGTCTTGGCTAATCCAAGCATTATAATGGCAGCCCAAAATTTGAAGCCCAAAAAAGTGTATGCAAAAAAGTCAAAATAGTATAGATCTTATTCAGAGCGCCGCCATGACAGGTATGAAAGTGAGGCTGTGAGTGATAAACTCCCTGATTATTTATACATTTCCACCGTTCATGTTTGAAACTCATTGGCAAGATATTTTTGCTGTGTTTCGTCAGTAGAACAATCCAAAAACAGATTAAATAACAGTACAACCCAATGAATATAATTTAATTTCTATTAAAAATCAAAGACGGAGCTGCTGTGTGAACATGGCCATACATTGTGAGAGAGCCGCTCTGCACAGTGCAAACAAATATCTTCAGTGTGTTATGGGGTTTTCGTGTGTGGTTTTGGGAACCTCAGATCCAGTTACTGTTCTTCACTGGAGATGCTCCCATCAGTTTCCTTTTGTGTTCACTTAAATGCTGAAATGCTAATCCCAAAGACTACATTAAAACTGTTTTTGGTATCGACATCCACATTGAAATGTCCCGTTCACACAACTCCTCTAACCCATTTAATAAAATTATACTGCAATGCTTTTCTACCACAGACGGTGAGGGAAGCTGCCAAGATGTGCAGGAAACGAAACATCCCATTCCCTGAGGTCAACATTCCCAATGGACACTCAGAGAAACCGAAGGACTTCTATGTGTTCAAAGGCCAAGACGCTCCAACCGTGATCCACATCCCTCTCTTTAATGTGGTCAACTGTGGAGGCAAGTTATGATCTTACAGTAGTCCTGAGTTAAACTGAAATATCAACTGTGTTCTGATTTAAGTGTGTTAATGCTTCATCAGATAAAATTGAGGCCTGGAGGAACAGATATGCCACTTTTCAAGGTCCTTACAGAGCTGAGATGATCACTAATCTGATGGAGGTCGCTGGAAAAAACATCACAAACAACAGAGCGAAGCTGCTGGAAGAGATTCGTGAGGGGGTCACCGAGACTAAATGGAGCCATGTTTTTTTTATTTTTTTTATTGTAATTTTTTTTTATTTTTTTTATTTTTTTTAAATGTATTTAACAAGGACGATGCACAACCCAAATGTTGTGCCAGAGTTAGCTAAATAGCTAATTTGCATCTGTGGTCCATGGGCAGGATGAGGTTACATAAAATTACAGCATTCCATTACAATTCAGAAGAAAGAAAATAATATCATATCACAACATCACAGATATTGAATCACATAGAAGAAAAAGAAGAGAGAGAGAAAAAAAAGATCACATGGTTGATATTTTTTAAACCATAATTTAAAATCAGAGGTGGTCAGTAACTAAGTACATTTACTTGAATACTGTACTTAAGTACACTTTACTTGTATCTGTACTTTACTTGAGTATTGTTTTTGGGAAACTTATTACTATAACTTCACTACATTTGAAAGACACATATCATACTTTTTACTCCACTGGAAGAAGAATGGAAAAATGGAAGAAGGCGGTTCCTCTGCGCAGTGTGTGCACCCATGGCCATACTTAAAAAGTATGCTTCCGTTTTCTGAAAACATTAAAGATTAGTTTAGATGGCATACACTTGATGCATGTCTCATAAAATGTTAAAAAAATTAAAAGTTTGGGAGAAAGAGAAGAGTAAACAGTTGGGAGAACATTGGATGTATATCAGTGTATTGGATCCGAGCATTTGGCCTTAAAATGACAGCAGCTTTGTAAAGAGCTTTGTAACTTTTATACAAGTATTTAAATGAGTTTAAGGTGGTCGTATGCTAGCATGTCGGATGGAGCATCACTGACTGGCTTAAACCACCATGGTGGCATAGTGTGCATTTATACAACAATGCAACGATAATAGAATAATGCATTGACATAAAATATGAAATTTACTTTTGATACTTAAGTACTTTTAAAAACAAATACTTCTGTACATTTATTTAAGTAAAAATCAGTTTTTAGAACCTTCACTTGTAACGGAGTAATATTTGACTAGTAGTACTTTTACTCAAGTAATAGAGTTGTGTACTTTGTCCACCTCTGTTAAAAATACTAAATGTACACTCTCTAAAATGAACAGGCACTGAATTCCATATTTCTGCTACTCTGTATGGGAACGCTGATTGTCCAAAGGCAGTTTTCTTACATTTAAATGAACAATCGCCTCTAACATATGCCTTGGTTTCCCTAGAATTGTCTTTAAAGAAAGTCCCACAGTTTAAGAGGGTGTGGTGCAAGATCATGAATTAACTTATACATCAAACACCTACCAAACATATGTCATAATGCAATGATGATAACTCTTTGTTTATCACACACACACACACACACACACGCACGCACGCACGCACGCACGCACGCACGCACGCACGCACGCACGCACGCACACACCATAAAATAAAAATATGGTCAGCATTGTGTGTGTGTATGTGTGTGTATGTGTGTTCAAGCTAGTTATACATAACTAGTGAGATAGTTCATGCTGGTTATAACATGGCAATAAAGAAGAGAGAAAAAGAGGGACCAGTGTAATCCTTTCAGTTATTTATTTTTCTTTAATATGGGTTCTATTTTGTTTTTCAGATAAAGATTGTATTTGTTTTGAATGTTGTTTACATTAAAAACTTATTAAATGAAAATGTTTAAAAGTATTCTTTTTTCATAACAAATAAATGCATTTTTAAAGAAATTGTGAGACATTGTGAGTATGATTTAATTTAATAATTTAATTAGAATTGTTTTCACACCTATCATAGTGTAAGACGCAGTGTGCAGTGAATAAATCACACGGGGTGGTTGCACATTTAAAGGGGGGGGACACTCAGTTTGTGTCAATCTCATGTCAATCTTGAGTACCTATAGAGTAGTACTGCACCCTTCATATCTCCGAAAAGTCTTTAGTTTTATTATATTTATAAAAGAAAGATATGCTGTACGGAGTCTTTCTGGAAAAAAACGAGTGGCTGGGGGCGTATCGTGTGGGCGGAGCTAAAGAATCACGAGCGCGCGCAGCTATTGCGTTGAGAGCGTCTGAAAGCTGTGACATCCTTAAACGTGAGGAAAAAAACGTTATCCTAAATAAACCATGGAGATCAATCATATTTAGTCACACACATATGATCCAGAATCAGATCTAGAGGCTGAAATTGAACAGGAGAAGCAGCAAAGACTACAGCAGGACGTCTCAATGGTATGTACTGTAAATGTAACGTATATAATTGCTTAGCGGCTTGTCATGCGCAAGTTTTGCAACATTTGTGTGTGTTTACTCATGGTTTATGAGGATATAATTTGGTTTATGGACTATTATATGATTTAATGTTAGCAGTAGCAAGCGTAACGGTTTTGCACGTCAGACTTGTGCATGTTTACATAGAAAAACAATGGAAGAGTAGTGCATTTGAATGAACGAGTTGATAGCTAACAACACAAAGACATTTGAAGTTTTACTCACCGCCTGCTTCCAACGCACGAGTCACGACGTGAACCTTAATCGCTGGGACCGCTCCATCTTTCAGCATTAGACCAGCTACAAATCTGGCGTCGAACTGGGACTTGTTTATAAAACAATCATCGCCGAAATGCAAGGAACAAACAAAACATTTGCACAACTCCGGAAAAACAAACTCCATCAACTGTCCCATTAATACTGGGTTCTTTGGAAAGCTGTACAGGGTTGTCTTGCCCTGACAACCAAAAACACACTTCTTTGGTGACATTGTTGTTGTCGTGAAGACCTGTGACTGCAGCGCAGCAGAGCAAAACGCTTTGAAGGGCGTACTGTTTTCGCTCTCTCGCTCTGGTCGTGTGTGTGTGAGCCCTTCCGGGAGAAGTGCCCTTAGACCAGGGCTCGACCTCCTGTCCCCAGTCCAGAGAGGGCTCCAGCCCGTGACCAGAGTCCAGAGAGGGCTCCAGCCCGTGACCAAAGTCCAGAGAGGGCTCCAGCCCATTGCCAGAGTCCAGAGAGGCTCCAGCCCGTGACCAGAGTCCAGAGAGAGCTCCAGCCCGTGACAAAAGTCCAGAGAGGGCTCCAGCCCGTGAACAGAGTCCAGAGAGGTCTCCAGCCCGTGACAAAAGTCCAGAGAGGGCTCCAGCCCGTGACCAGAGTCCAGAGAGGGCTCCACCTCCTGTCCCCAGTCCAGAGAGGGCTCCAACCCGTGACCAGAGTCCAGAGAGGGCTCCAGTCCGTGACCAAAGTCCAGAAAGGGCTCCACCTCCTGTCCCCAGTCCAGAGAGGGCTCCAACCCGTGACCCAAGTCCTGAGAGTGCTCCAGCCCATGTCCAGAGAAGGCTCCAGCCCATGACCAAAGTCCAGAGAGGGCTCCAACCCGTGACCAGAGTCCAGAGAGGCTCCATTCCATGACCAACCAAAAACACACTTCTTTGGTGACATTGTTGATGTCGTGAAGACCTGTGACTGCAGCGCAGTCAGAGCAAAACGCTTTGAAGGGCGTACTGTTTTCGCTCTCTCGCTCTGGTCTCTGGTCGTGTGCGTGCGAGCCCTTCCGGGAGAAGTGCCCTTAGACCAGGGTTCGACCTCCTGTCACCAGTCCAGAGAGGGCTCCAGCCCGTGACCAGAGTCCAGAGAGGGCTCCAGCCCATGACCAGAGTCCAGAGAGGGCTCCAGCCCGTGATCAGAATCCAGAGAGGGCTCCAGCCTGTGACCAGAGTCCAGAGAGAGCTCCAACCCATGACCAGATTCCAGAGAGGGCTCCAGCCTGTGACCAGAGTCCAGAGAGGGTTCCAGCCCATGACCAGAATCCAGAGAGGGCTCCAGCCTGTGACCAGAGTCCAGTCAAGAGAGTCTCCAGCCCATGACCAAAGTCCAGAGAGGGCTCCAGCCATTGAAAAAAGTCCAGAGAGGGCTCCAACCTGTGACCAAAGTCCAGAGAGGGCTCCACCTCCTGGCCCAGTCAAGAGAGGCTCCAGCCCATGACCAAAGTCCAGAGAGGGCTCCAGCCATTGACAAAAGTCCAGAGAGGGCTCCAACCTGTGACAAGAGTCCAGAGAGGGCTCAAGCCCGTGACAAAAGTCCAGAGAGGCTCCAGCCCATGTCCAGAGTCCAGAGAGGGCTCCAGCCTTTGACCAGAGTCCAGAGAGGGCTCCAGCCTTTGACCAAAGTCCAGAGAGGGCTCCAGCCCATGACTAGAGTCCAGAGAGTGCTCCGGCCCGTGACCAGAGTCCAGAGAGGCTCCAGCCCGTGACCAGAGTCCAGTCCAGAGAGGCTCCAGCCGTTGACCAAAGTCCAGAGAGGGCTCCAGCCATTGACAAAAGTCCAGAGAGGGCTCCAACCCGTGACCAGAGTCCAGAGAGGGCTCCACCTCCTGTCCCCAGTCCAGAGAGGACTCCAGCCCATGACTAGAGTCCAGAGAGGGCTCCAGCCCGTGACCAAAGTCCAGAGAGGGCTCCAGCCCGTGACCAGAGTCCAGTCCAGAGAGGCTCCAACCTGTGACCAGAGTCCAGAGAGGGCTCCACCTCCTGTCCCCAGTCCAGAGAGGGCTCCAACCCGTGACCAGAGTCCAGAGAGGGCTCCAGCCCGTGACCAACGTCCAGAGAGGGCTCCACCTCCTGTCCCCAGTCCAGAGAAGGCTCCAACCCGTGACCAGAGTCCAGAGAGGGCTCCAGCCCATGACCAGAGTCCTGAGAGTGCTCCAGCCCGTGTCCAAAGAGGGTTCCAGTCCATGACCAAAGTCCTCAGAGGGCTCCAACCCGTCACCAGTGTCCAGAGAGGGCTCCAGCCCATGACCAGAGTCCAGAGAGGGCTCCAGCCTGTGATCAGAATCCAGAGAGGGCTCCAGCCTGTGACCAGAGTCCAGAGAGTGCTCCAGCCCGTGTCCAGAGAGGACTCCAGCCCATGACCAAAGTCCAGAGAGGGCTCCACCTCCTGTCCCCAGTCCAGAGAGGGCTCCAGCCCATGACTAGAGTGCAGAGAGGGCTCCAGCCCGTGACCAGAGTCCAGTCCAGAGAGGCTCCAGCCCGTGACCAAAGTCCAGAGAGGGCTCTAGCCATTGACAAAAGTCCAGAGAGGGCTCCAACCTGTGACCAGAGTCCAGAGAGGGCTCCACCTCCTGTCCCCAGTCCAGAGAGGGCTCCAACCCGTGACCAGAGTCCAGAGAGGGCTCCAGCCCGTGACCAACGTCCAGAGAGGGCTCCACCTCCTGTCCCCAGTCCAGAGAGGGCTCGAACCCATGGCCAGAGTCCAGAGAGAGCTCTAGCCCATGACCAGAGTCCTGAGAGTGCTCCAGCCCATGTCCAAAGAGGGTTCCAGCCCATGACCAAAGTCCAGAGAGGGCTCCAACCCGTGACCAGAGTCCAGAGAGGGCTCCAGCCCATGACCAGAGTCCAGAGAGGGCTCCAGCCCGTGATCAGAATCCAGAGAGGGCTCCAGCCTGTGACCAGAGTCCAGAGAGGGCTCCAACCCGTGACTGGATTCCAGAGAGGGCTCCAGCCCATGACCAGAGTCCAGAGAGGGCTCCAGGCCATGACCAGAGTCCAGAGAGGGCTCCAGCCCGTGATCAGAATCCAGAGAGGGCTCCAGCCCGTGATCAGAATCCAGAGAGGGCTCCAGCCTGTGACCAGAGTCCAGAGAGGGCTCCAGCCCATGACCAGAATCCAGAGAGGGCTCCAGCCCGTGACCAGAGTCCAGTCAAGAGAGGCTCCAGCCCATGATCAAAGTCCAGAGAGGGCTCCAGCCATTGACAAAAGTCCAGGGAGGGCTCCAACCTGTGACAAGAGTCCAAAGAGGGCTCCACCTCCTGTCCCCAGTCCAGAGAGGGCTCCAGCCTGTGACCAGAGTCCAGAGAGTGCTCCAGCCCGTGTCCAGAGAGGACTCCAGCCCATGACCAACATCCAGAGTTTGCTCCACCTCCTGTCCCCAGTCCAGAGAGGGCTCCAACCCGTGACCAGAGTCCAGAGAGGGCTCCAGCCCATGACCAGAGTCCTGAGAGTGGTCCAGCCCGTGTCCAGAGAGGGTTCCAGCCCATGACCAAAGTCCAGAGAGGGCTCTAACCCATGACCAGAGTCCAGAGAGGGCTCCGGCTCGAGACCAGAGTCCAGAGAGGCTCCAGCCCGTGACCAGAGTCCAGAGAGGGCTCCAGCCTGTGTCCAGAGTCCAGAGAGGCTCCAGCCCGTGACCAGAGTCCATAGAGGGCACCAGCCCGTGACCAAAGTCCAGAGAGGGCTCCAGCCCGTGTCCAGAGTCCAGAGAGGGCTCCAGCCCATGACCAGAGTCCAGAGAGTGATCCAGCCCGTGTCCAGAGAGAGCTCCAGCCAGTGACCAAAGTCCAGAGAGGGCTCCAGTATTAACTGTAACAACCCTGATCAGATGTTTTGAATCCTGTTATCAGATTTCCCAGGATGTAATGCTCTTATTTCACAATCCCATTCAACTGAAGAAAGGAGTGGCATATCACAGCCATACAGCAGAACCACACAAAATCAAACCAAAAATCAATAAACATGCAAAATATTAATATGTCGAAGCAGGTAAAATCATTATATAGAAAATTAATATTAGGTCTATATGTATTATTATTGTACACTCTCAGAAATAAAGGTAAAACTGTCACTGGGGCGGTACCTTTTCAAAAGGTACACTTTTGTTCCTTTAAGGTACTAATATGTACACTTTAGGTGCTAATATGTACATTTCTCCAAACTCAGGTCACTGCTGTCCAAAAAAATGAACACAGCCAGGGGCATAGCCATCATTTCAGAAGTGGATTTGTAATTTGTATGGAATTAATCAAAACTTATAGTCTGTTTAGGACAATTACAAAGTGTTCAGATCACTGTGTTAATTGTTTTGAGAGCAGTGATATGAGTGTGTCAAATAGACTGGGAAAAACTGTAAAACACAGTCTCAAGATGCAGGGGTAGTGTATACTCTCCACAAATTTTTGCTTTGGAATATACTTTTTCATTTTATTTTTATCTGTTTCTGGTTTCATTTGTATGGGTTTGTGATTTGAAAACTATCTGCTCGCTCCTCCATATAGTTCAAACACATATTAGGTTTTCTCTATGTAAACCCCACCCCAACCCACATACAAGGAAATTATATGGAAAATGTTTTCTGTTCTCTGGAATTCAGGCTCATCACCTCCACCTCCTCACGCGATGATATCTAGACCTTCAGAGTCCTATAAAAGAGCCTCTGTCCGATCTGAGAGTCGACGGCGGCTGTGTCACTATTGGGGAAGTCTCGAGATTTTACAAGACTAAACAAGAACAGTGAGTATATGTTTTAGTTACCAAGTTCCGTTGCTTAATAATTTGATAATGTGAGGTTGATCAAAAGATTGTAAAATGATGTTTCCTACTAGTTTTGGAATTATAGATTTTAACTTTAATGTTGACTCTATTGTTTTATAGATGAGTGCATCTGAACCCCAGGGAAGGTAATTCTGCTCATTTTCCTTTGATGGAAGCTGTGCACTTCATTATATCGCCTATAAGCACTGAACTGCATTACTTAGATAATTAACGTATTTAATTCTGCAAATAAATGTTCAAAATGCACATGAGACTCATTTAAGGGGTCATGAACTGAGAAATCTGAGAACTCCTTGAGCTTTTGACATATAAGAGGTCAAATTATCAGAGGACCAGTAAAAATTTGATCGGAGAAAACCTAAAAATATACTGCAGTCCCAGACGGAGTACTGAAGGAAAATGACAATTGAGAGGAAGTACGTAGGAGGGCGGAGCCAGACTAGTTCATGACCCCTTCAAATCTAAAATCCAAATATATGAAATAGCAGTATGTGATGTTAAATTCAGCACTGGTGTGTGTGTCTCTGTAGTGGTGAGGTGAGAATCGATCACTCTCTGAATAAGAAGGAGGAGGAGTTTGTAGCCAAAAGGAGAGAAGATATTCTACAAAGCCTGGAGAAGCTGCAGATAAAGTGCAGTGAGGCGCCAAACATTGCATTACTGGGTTCTGGAGGAGGAGAAAGAGCCATGGTGGGTTTGCTGGGATCCCTGGATCAACTCCAGAAAACTGGTCTTCTGGACTGCATCCTTTATCTGAGCGGAGTCTCTGGATCCACCTGGTACACACACACACACACACACACACACACACACACACACACACACACACACACACACACACACACACACACACACACCTAAACCTTTTTACATTTTCAGAAAGCATAATTTTGTATGTTTATTAATCAATTTCCCTCCCCACATGCATGTGATCTCAGGTTTTACTATGTTTTATTAATTTTTTTACTATGTTTTACCTTTTTGGGGCATTTGGTCCACAATGTAATATAATGTTGTTCCTCTGAAGGTGCATGGCCTCCTTATATCAGGAACCAGACTGGACCACTAAACTAGAGACTGTGAAAGACAATATCGTCGACAGACTCAGCGGTTCTGGAGTCAGCTGGACAGATGCATTTGCCAAACTGAAGAAATATTACCAAGAGAAAGACTTCTTCAGCCTGACTGACTTCTGGGCAGCGATGATCGTCACAGATTATCTGAAAGAGGTCAGTATCTCATACCACAACCCTCAATGATCTTAATGAGCTGCTCACATTCAGTCTTTAAAAGTGCTACATTTTTAGTATTGATATCAGTGATTCTGAGACCATATTGAAAATCTGAATGTTTTAGGATTTAGACAAACAAAAAACAGTTCCTATAGCAGGGGTCCATACTTCGTACCTCGCTTAATATATCTGAGATGATTTGACAGATCTTTTAATCGTGATAACTGATCTCTGGCTAATTTGGTTATTATCGCCTCTGGTTCGGTAATGAACTCTTATGATAAAGTAGCAGTGGCTGGGACAGATTTTAAATATCAACACCGCTTAAAAAGATGCAATCTAATCCTGTTTACATGAAATAAACTGCTCCTGAGGAAGTTTAGGATGAGCTTCGAAGAACCAAACAATCCAAGATCATGCCAAATCATCATCCAGCTAACTGAGTCAGCCACGTACGAAGAACAGACCCCAGGTGTTTTTCACTTGAGCTTTTTTGTGACTGAAGAAATTGTGCCAGATCTCTCCTACACCAACATGATAATCAACAGCTGTAAAAATCAACTTTTCTCTTCAGATAGACGAGCGCACCCTCACTGAGCAGTGGAAACAGCTCAGCAAAGACCCGTTTCCCATCTACAACGTGATCGACAAGCAGTGCAATCATGACAAAGATGCAGGTGTGTGTGTGTGTGTGTGTGTGTGTGTGTGTGTGTGTGTGTGAGAGAGAGAGACAGAGTTAATGTGTTAGATTCAGCTGTTATATGGACGTGTTTCTGTCTGCAGACCCCTGGTTTGAGTTCACTCCATATGAAGTGGGTTATTCCCTCATTGGAGCGTTTGTGGAAACCTCCAGCTTTGGCAGTGAGTTTGACAATGGCTCTAAGATCAAGGATCAGCCTGAAATGGACATGCTGTACCTGCAAGGTAACACACTCTGTGACAGGAGAGAGTTTATTCATATTTATAAAATCAACCTACATTCTACAGATTCTCTATAGCACACTGTATGTTGACCTGAATTGGAGAATAGTGTAAAATAGATCAGTAGTTTCTGGGACTGATCTGGAGATCAGGTCTGTCAAAACTAAAAATGTAAACATTACAATTAGAAATGTTGAAAAATAATTTAAAAGTAATTTCATCAAACATAATGTGGTGCTGCTTTTCAACATAAACCTTCTCATACAGTGATTTAAAGAAAAGAGCATGTTTGCTTAACAATAAGAGCTTAAATCAGACTGTACATATCTCATTAAAAAAATCATACATTTTGTTTATTGTAAACACTTGTAAACTTAAATGTGTTTCCTGCAGGTCTGTGTGGCAGCGCTTTAGCTGATGGAGACGAGATCCGTAAATTCCTCTGGGAAAAAATAAAAGGTGCAACTTTATTTGACTATTGATAATCACTTATTGACTTTATGATTAATACTTCTGATGGTACTCAGCTTGAGAGGGTTATCTGGATTGATGATAAACTGACGTTTAGTACTCATATTGATAGCCTTTTAAAAAAATTGAGACCAAGGTAAGGCTATTTTCATTTAAAACTATTAGTTGAAAGTACCTTTTTGTCAGTATTAGTGTACTGTTCTTGCTGAGGTGTAGCAACTCCAACTAAACAGTGAGCTAAACTCTCTCTATTCATGAACATGAAGAAATCCTAGGTTCTTTGTGTGCAGATTTATTTTCTTCACATCGTACTGAATCCATACATATGAGACGAGTGATGAAAGACGAGAGCGTTGAACAAACAGCAAGAAATCCATTGTCTAACGTGGTTTCCTACTCCCGGTTTTAACTCAGTAAACAAAAGTCAAAATAAGAGTCTGCAAGAAACTGAAAGTATACCAAATTAAATGCATAAAAATGTAATTGAAATGCCTGAAAATGAAACTTAAATGTCTGGAGGGCAGAACAATTGGACTATGGTGATATTAGATTAGATTAGTTTAGATTCAACTTTATTGTCATTACACAAGTACAAGTACAAGGCAACGAAATGCAGTTTAGGTCTAACCAGAAGTGCAATAGCAGCAAGTGCAGGATATACAGTGGTTGCGTAAGTGCAGGACATGGAAATGTACTGAATATATATAAATATGTATAAATAGAGAGACAGTTATTACTATTTACAGGTGAATATGTACAGTGAATAAATATACAGATGGCTATTACTATAAACAGAATTTACAGGTGAATATGTACTATGAATATAATATACAGATGGATATTACTATAAACAGAATTTTACAGATAGAGGTATACAGTACAATAATATGTTAGGCTAATATGAGGAATAGCAGTGGATTAGGGTAGTGCAATAAATTATGGACAGAGCTATCCGAAATAAAGTGTAAAAGTGCAGTGGAAAGTGGTTGCATATTGCAGTAAGAAGTACGGTGCAAAATGCAAATCTACACATTTGGTACTATAAATACAGTCGGCAGTGCAAATGAGCATAATCCAGTTAAGATATGGCAGTGCAAAATGCATAAGTAAACAGTTGTTACTGTAATAAACAGTCTGTAGTGCAAATAACAAAGTGAAGGCAGATGTGAGGTAGGAGAGTTAGCAGTTTATGAGGGAGTGGATCAACGGGGGTTTGAGTTCAGTAAAGAGACAGCTCTGGGGAAAAAACTGTTCTTTAGTCTGCTGGTCCTGGTCCGGAGGATCCTGAAACGCCTGCCGGAGGGCAGGAGAGAAAACAGTCTGTGGGCTGGGTGAGAGGAGTCCTTGAGGATGCTGCGAGCTCGGTGCAGACAGCGTTTCCTCTGGATGTGCTCGATGGCAGGTAGTGGAGTCCCTGTGATGCGCTGGGCAGTTTTCACCACCCGCTGCAGTGCCTTGCGCTCCGCAACAGAGCAGCTCCCATACCATACTGCCACACAGTTGGTCAGGATGCTTTCTATTGCGCAGCGGTATAAGTTCACCAGGATAGCCGAGGAGAGCTGATTCTTCCTCAGTGTCCTCAGGAAGAAGAGGCGCTGGTGAGCCTTCTTGACCAGGCTGGAGGTGTTGGTCGTCCACGACATGTCCGCCGAGATGTGGATCCCCAGGAACTTGAAACTGGAGACACGCTCAACAGCCATTCCATTGATGTGGATGGTGTCGTGTGTGCCTCTTGACTCTTTCCTGAAGTGAGCTCCTTCGTTTTGGTGGTGTTGAGGAGCAGGTTATTATCAGCGCACCATGTGGCCAGGTGCTGGATCTCCTCCCTGTAGGCAGTCTCATCGTTGTTGCTGATGAGACCAATCACCGTAGTGTCGTCCGCAAACTTGACGATGGAATTAGATCCATACACAGGCTTGCAGTCGGAGGTGAAGAGGGAGTAGAGAAACAGACTTGGCACACAGCCCTGTGGCACACCAGTGTTGAGTGTGATGGACGTGGAGCAGGTGGATCCTGATCGAACATTCTGGGGTCTGTCAGTTAGGAAGTCCAAAATCCAGTTACACATTGAAGTGTTGATGCCCAGGTCTCCAAGTTTGGCTATTAACTTGGATGGGATGACAGTGTTGAATGCTGAGCTGAAGTCAACAAACAGCATGCATGCATAAGTGTTCTTATGGTCCAGATGGGTGAGCACAGAGTGCAGTGCCATGGAAACTGCATCCTCTGTGCGCCTATTGCTGCGGTAGGCAAACTGGTGTGAGTCCAATGTGGATGGTATAGAGTCTTTTAGGTGTTCCAGGACCAGCCGCTCAAAGCACTTCATAATGATGGGTGTGAGTGCTACAGGGCGGTAGTCATTAGGGCACCTCGGGCTAGAGTGTTTCGGCACTGGCACAATGGAAGTGCGTTTAAAGCATGTTGGTACAGCTGCTTGGGCGAGAGACAGGTTGAAAATGTCTGTAAAAACCCCAGCGAGCTGCTCCGCACAGGCCCTGAGGACACGTCCAGGGATGTTGTCTGGTCCAGCAGCCTTGTGCGCGCTGATCCGGCTCAGTGCCTTGCAGACATCTGTGGAGGAGAGTGTGATTGGTGGGTGGTCATCTGAGGGTTTGAGCTTGGTGGCAGTTTCTCTGTTGTCTCTTTCAAAACGAGCATAAAAGTAATTTAGCTCGTTCAGGAAGTTGACATCAGTGGCTGCGGGGGTGGAGTGGGTGGGTTTGTAATCACTGATGGCCTGAATGCCCTGCCACATGCGTCGAGGGTCAGAGTTGGAAAAGTGTCCCTCTATCTTTAGCTTGTAGCAGTGCTTGGCCTTTTTGATGCCCCTCTTCAGGTTTGCTCTGGATGCGCTGTAGGCTTGTGCATCTCCTGATCTGAAGGCAGTATTGCGTGACTTCAGCAGGAGTCGCACTTCCCTGTTCATCCAAGGCTTCTGATTTGGGTATGTGGTGATCTGTTTCTGGGTTGTAACACTGTCAATGGTGGTATTGATATGATCCAGTACAGAGGAGGTGTAGGAGTCAATGTCCGTGTGAGCGCCACTGGTGGCTTGAGAAGCAAACATACTCCAGTCTGTGTTTAGAAACCTTTCCTGGAGTGTGGAGTCTGCCCCCGCAGGCCACACCTTGATGGTCTTCACTGATGGCTTCACACGGTTGATGAGGGGTGCATATTTGGGGGTGAGGAACAAAGAGATGTGGTCTGACTGTCCCAGGTGGGGGAGGGGTGTTGCAACGTAAGCTCCGGCCATGTTTGTGTAAACATGGTCTAAGGTTTTGTTTCCTCTGGTGGGGCAGGAAACATGCTGGTGAAACTTGGGTAGCACTGACTTTAAGTTTGAATGATTAAAGTCACCTGCAACAATAAACGCAGCTTCCGGGTGATCAGTCTGTTGTTTACTGATGGCTGCGTGAAGTTCTTTCATAGCATCAGCATCCGGGGGAATATAGGCTGCAGTGATAATGGTGGAAGTGAACTCCCGCGGTAGATAAAACGGTCTACATTTAACCATGAGAAACTCAAGGTTAGCTGAACAATGACTCCCAACAATAGCAGAGTTTGTGCACCAAGCTTTGTTAATATAAATGCACAAAATTGCAGAATCTGGAGAGACGCTGAGCCTCGCGATCTACTCGCGCCGCCATCTTGGTCATCTATATTATAGCCTATATATGCATGTGTAACCCCTCCTGTTCGCGAGAATCGCACCCGAACCCGGTTCCGCCAAGGAGGCTAAAGGCTGCAACCTCTAGTGTCAGTCGCTAAAGCGTCTCTTGAGATCAGAGGAGTGAGGTTTACTCGCACATATCAGGTGCAAGTGTCCGTACACATCATTGTATATTTCTAGTTTGTTGACACACTGTACTAGTATCTATAATACTAGATCAACAGATATACTTTTACTCAAGATGCCAATTTTTCATACAGAAATAGGTAGATCTGCTTTTTCTAATGACTAAATCTCCACGGGCCAGTTGTTCAAAACATTTAATCTGGATCAAAATGATCTGGATGTGGAAATCCCATGTTTTGATATCCAGGATCAGGTAATCCATCTTACTTTTGTGCCGGTTTTTCAAAGCAAAATTGGAATGGATTACCCTGATCCAGATACACACCTATTCAGATTACCAAATCTGGATTACTTGTGCTCTACGGAGCCCCTAAAGGGACATGGTGATGGAAAAAATATGAGTTTGGGAAAAAACTTCTCTCTCAGAATGGTTTCGCTTATGCGTTCACCCGAGAAACCTTGCGTTCGCTCGCGAAGAACTTTTGATTGGTTCATCTCTTATAATTGATAAGAAGTAAAAAGTCTTATAAGTGATAAAAAACACTTTAAATTTAATACAATATTTTAGTTGATATTTACAGCTGTTTGGGGATTATTTAATGGCATAATCGGTAGCCTAATGTCTACTTCTAATTTATTCAGAAATCAGAAAGAGCTTTATTGCCAAGGAATTTTTCTTGGTGCTGAAGCTTCCAGCGCACATATACAATACAAACACAACAAGAACATGAACTTTTTTTGGTGTAATTCATGTCTGGTGCTGTTTATCTTGACCATGACTGCCTGGTAGAAGAGATATTGTATCTCAATGGGACCTTCCTGGTTAAATAAAAAAACAACAACTTTACTTTAATTCCATTTGATTTCCCCTCCAGATTTCATCAAACATTTAAGAGGCCTACTTAAAACAGAAATGAAGAAAGGTAAAGCATTTCTTATTACTTTTATTTATTAACAAGTTGACCAATCTTCTGTCTAATGATCTGTTCATACCTGGTGATGAATAAAAAGTTCAACTATTTAATTATGAAAAATAAAAGTGAGCTATAACGATAATTATCATCTGATATCTGAATGTCATACATTTGGGGATGAAAAATTTGGGGTTTGTTCAATGTGTGTTTTCTAGAAGATCCAGACATAGACGAGTGTTACCAGCTGCTCATGGATCTGGTGGACATGAATCTCTCTGTTTTGGATGGCATCGATCCGTCTGATCTCGATGAATCCATCAGAACAAAACTGAAGGGTAAGATTTTCCTAAAGTGTGCTAGAAAATGTATCTTTAATGGCTTTTCAGCAACATTTAAACAGTAAACCCAACTGCAAAAACAACCATTGATGAAATAATAAATATAAAATATCATGCAAAAAAAACAATAAGATACACAAACTAATTTTACCTGCATCAGATAAAGAGAACTCAATCTGCACATTCCCCTGTTTTTACAGAGCTCACTGGAGGCGAACAGCTGATTTATCAAATAAAAAAACTGAATCTTGCTGATAAAGAAGCTGCAAAACAGTTTATGAAACATTACACTGTGGATTTGTGTAATGCTTTGAGTCTTCGCTTCAGTTTCTGGCCTTTTGGTAGGTTGAACTGTCTTTACAATGTGTTCATTTGTATAATGTACTTATTTTTTGATCATCCAATGATGTACCTTAAAGCTGAAGAAACTATATATACAGAATATAAAACAATATCAGAACCATTAACTGAATTTAAGCACCGCTGTGTATTTGTTTCACAGATATGTTGAAGAGGATTTTTAAATGCATGGCTCAGTGGATCTGGGGCAGGAATTATGACTTCCTTCACAACATGAAAGGTGAGAACAGAAACTCAAATGGACAGGTGCTAACTGGGAATTCATTGTGAATAATATAATAATGCTGACCTCTCAGATAAAGCAGTGCCCTCCACTCTTCTGGAAAGTGAGAAGAGAGACTATGAAGACGCTGGGCTGTTGCTCAACTCGCCCTACTTCTCAGTGCTGAGAGAAGAGAGAGACATCGACCTCATCATTTCACTGGATTTCAGTGACGGCGATCCTTTCACGGTATTATATACACACTCACTCATTTAAAGGAAAAATCCCCTAGAAATCATCATTTACTCCCTCTCATGTCGTTCCAAACATGAGGTGAAGAGGTTTCAAGAGGTGAAACATTCTAATGACATTCATTCAAGAATTCACACTTACTTCAAATTAACACATTAACAGACAATTACAACCGCTGTGTCATTTTAAGGCACTTTATGGATAGATGCACTTTTATGATGGATGGATGTGCTTTTATTATCGATAGATGCACTTTTATGATGATGGATGCACTTATAATGGATGGATGCACTTTTATGATGGATGGATGCACTTTTATGATGATGGATGCACTTATAATGGATGGATGCACTTTTATGATGGATGGATGCACTTTTATGATGATGGATGCACTTTTATGATGGATGGATGCACTTTTATGATGATAGATGCACTTTTATGATGGAGGGATGCACTTTTATGATGATGGATGCACTTATAATGGATGGATGCACTTTTATGATGATGGATGCACTTATAATGGATGGATGCACTTTTATGATGATGGATGCACTTTTATGATGATAGATGCATTTTTATGATGGATAGATGCACTTTTATGATGGATGGATGGATGCACTTTTATGATGATGGATGGATGCACTTTTATGATGATGGATGCACTTATAATGGATGGATGCACTTTTATGATGATGGATGCACTTATAATGGATGGATGCACTTATAATGGATGGATGCACTTTTATGATGATGGATGCACTTATAATGGATGGATGCACTTTTATGATGATGGATGCACTTTTATGATGATAGATGCACTTTTATGATGGATAGATGCACTTTTATGATGGATGGATGCGCTTTTATGATGGATAGATGCACTTTTATGATGGATAGATGCACTTTTATGATGGATGGATGCACTTTTATGATGGACAGATGCACTTTTATGATGGACGGATGTGCTTTTATGATGGATGGATGCACTTTTATGATGATAGATGCACTTTTATGATGGATAGATGCACTTTTATGATGGATGGATGCTCTTTTATGATGGATAGATGCACTTTTATGATGGATAGATGCACTTTTATGGACTTCAGAACAGAAATAGCCATTCACTGCCATTATAAAGCTTGGAAGAGCCAGGACATTTTAAATATATTGTATTCGTCTGAAAGAAGAAAGTCATGTACACCTAGGATGGCTTGAGGGAGAGTAAATCATGGGGTTATCTTCAGTTTTGGTTGAAACTATCCTTTTAATGCTTTTCCACTGCAGACGGTGAAGGACGCTGCTGAGATGTGCAGGAAACTTAACTTCCCTTTCCCTGAGGTCAAGATTCCCGATGATGACGTAAAGAAACCGAAGGACTTCTATGTGTTCAAAGGCCAAAACACTCCAACCGTGATCCACATCCCTCTCTTTAATGTGGTCAACTGTGGAGGCAAGTTATGATCTTACAGTAGTCCTGAGTTAAACTGAAATATCAACTGTGTTCTGATTTAAGTGTGTTAATGCTTCATCAGATGATATTGAGGACTGGAGGAAGAGATATAAGACCTTTCAAGGTGCTTACAGCGCTGAGATGATCAATGATCTTGTGGAGGTCGCTGGAAAAAACATCACAAACAACAGAGCGAAGCTGCTGGAGGAGATCCGTGCGGTCATTAAAAACACAAATAATGAATAATAAACAGCAGTGGTGTCCCGCGTCATGAAATGAGGTGGAAAAGTCCTCACTGTTTGTTTTAATGGGTTTTTTATACACATATTTGACACACGTGCGCATGAAACACGTGAACAGGGTAATAGGCTGATTACTGTTCTTCTTTACTTCTTTTCTTTACTATGTTAATCATGTTTCAGTCTGTTCATTAAGCAATAAACAGCTTATACCATAGCCATA
This sequence comes from Romanogobio albipinnatus, assembly GCA_023566225.1. Lineage (NCBI taxonomy): Eukaryota > Metazoa > Chordata > Actinopteri > Cypriniformes > Gobionidae > Romanogobio > Romanogobio albipinnatus. The sequence continues at coordinate 2,116,801 of CM042242.1, forward strand.
ACAGACTGAATTACACTGATTGCTGATTAAAATATTGTAATACTTTGCTTCTGTTCCAATGAATTAATAAACGGTTCTCTAAAAATAAAACGTTTTGTCCTGGTCATTTGGTATCAAACAGCACAAAAGCTCATTATTATAAAACTGATAGATGTGGTCCTGGATGCTGATTGGACAATCCAGAGCTCCAGTGTACAACCTCTTTATAATTTGTACCTTTTCTCTAGTATTATGGACATACAGTTGGTGCTCAGAATCCCTCTCTTTCCCAAGAATCTTCTCTCACAATGTCAGCTGTTATAGCCTATGATGGATGTTATAGACGAGCATCTGATCCAAAGGAAAAAATGAGGATCCAAAGGAAAAATTGATAACTACATTTTTCAAAGTAATTATCAGATCTGAGAACTTTTTTGAAGTCTAGCAGGTTTCAAACACTCTCCACCCCCAATCTGCATATTATTGGTTGAATAAACCTGTAGCCCCGCCCTAAACTCACCCCATTGGCTGCATCAATGATGCTATTCAAATATGCTACCACTGAAACAACATGACAACATGTGCTGTAGATAAATGATGCTGGGATGATAGCATATTTCATTTGATGTATATAAAGGACAAAATATAATAATGCATTTGATGGCCACGAGAGGGCGACAGAGTCCAACCTTCTCTGTTTGAAATGGCAGTAATTAATTTAAAAAAAAGACTATTTTAGCAAAAATGTACAGGCTCCACTGATGATATCAGTAACAGGCACAAATATGAAGCAGATTTTTGTGTAGTTTTTGCTAAGTGTCCAAATGAAAGATAACTACAAATGGAAATCAAAAGATTGAAGGTTATTTTACCTCAGTAAAGTTACAGCTCACTGGAGATTGTCAGCAAATGAACCAAACACGGCATTCAATTGAACAAATGTTACAAAACCTTAAAAGGACAACAGATAAAGTGACAATTAACATAACATATGTAAAAAATTAATACTTGAATTAAAAATGTATAGCTCTTACAAAATGAGGCGCATGCGCAGTAGTCCAGAGTCTGTGCGCACAGTTCTTCCTCAGTCCCTCCAGAAAAACGTGATTATGCGATCGCGTGATTTAATGCATAATCAGCCAAAGTCTGCATATTTATGCGGGGGCCGCATTTTTTCAAATACGCCGCACTTTCGCCGAGTAAATTGCCTATTTCCACGTCAAAATATGCGGGGCTAGCATGATTTCATAATCCCCGCATTTTCGTTGCAATAAAGTCATAAATATTAGCAGAAAGTTGAAAAATGTTCGTTTACTTCACACAAGAGCCGCCATTTCCCCCTGTTGCCATGGGAACGCTTTGAAGTGACGTAATTACCCGGCGTGAACGACATCGAAAAGCTGCAAACCCCCGTGGAGAAACCATAGATACCAGTGAAACCATGATGAAGCGCAAACTCCCATTGGCCAACAAACATAACAGCAAAAGAGCAAAGCAGTTTCCCAACAACACAGCATCATGAAGCTTCAGAGCGTTATGAATCAGTGAGTCGATTCAGCGGTTTGAAGCGTTATGAATCAGTGAGTCGATTCAGCGGTTCAGAGCGTTATGAGTCAGTGAGTCGATTCAGCGGTTCAGAGCGTTATGAGTCAGTGAGTCGGTTCAGAGCGTTATGAGTCAGTGAGTCGATTCAGCGGTTCAGAGCGTTATGAGTCAGTGAGTCGATTCAGCGGTTTGAAGCGTTATGAATCAGTGAGTCGATTCAGCGGTTCAGAGCGTTATGAGTCAGTGAGTCGATTCAGCGGTTCAGAGCGTTATGAGTCAGTGAGTCGATTCAACGGTTCAGAGCGTTATGAGTCAGTGAGTCGATTCAGCGGTTCAGAGCGTTATGAGTCAGTGAGTCGATTCAGCGGTTCAGAGCGTTATGAGTCAGTGAGTCGGTTCAGAGCGTTATGAGTCAGTGAGTCGATTCAGCGGTTCAGAGCGTTATGAATCAGTGAAGCGATTCAGCGGTTTGAAGCGTTATGAATCAGTGAGTCGATTCAGCGGTTCAGAGCGTTATGAGTCAGTGAGTCGATTCAGCGGTTCAGAGCGTTATGAGTCAGTGAGTCGATTCAACGGTTTGAAGTGTTATGAGTCAGTGAGTCGATTCAGCGGTTCAGAGCGTTATGAGTCAGTGAGTCGATTCAGCGGTTCAAAGCGTTATGAATCAGTGAGTCGATTCAGCGGTTCAGAGCGTTATGAGTCAGTGAGTCGATTCAGCGGTTTGAAGCGTTATGAATCAGTGAGTCGATTCAGCGGTTCAGAGCGTTATGAATCAGTGAGTCGATTCAGCGGTTCAGAGCGTTATGAGTCAGTGAGTCGATTCAGCGGTTCAGAGCGTTATGAATCAGTGAGTCGATTCAGCGGTTCAGAGCGTTATGAATCAGTGAGTCGATTCAGCGGTTTGAAGCGTTATGAATCAGTGAGTCGATTCAGCAGTTTGAAGCGTTATGAGTCAGTGAGTCGATTCAGCGTTTTGAAGCGTTATGAATCTGTGAGTCGATTCAGCGGTTTGGAGCGTTATGAATCAGTTAGTCGATTCAGCGGTTTGGAGCGTTATGAATCAGTGAGTCGATTCAGCGGTTTGGAGCGTTATGAATCATTGAGTCGATTCAGCGGTTCAGAGCGTTATGAATCAGTGAGTCGATTCAGCGGTTCAGAGCGTTATGAATCAGTGAGTCGATTCAGCGGTTCAGAGCATTATGAATCAGTGAGTCGATTCAGCGGTTCAGAGCGTTATGAATCAGTGAGTCGATTCAGCGGTTCGGATCGCCAAAGTCACGTATTTCAGCAGTTTACTACGGACGCAGGAACAGAGACAGTGACAGCATACCTACATGCACTAATCTGTGAACACCTGGAAGATGTACCGCTGAGTGCAAATCAGATTTCCAAGGCGACACGCAGGGATGCAGAGCTATCTAGGCTGCACAGATGTATCATGGAAGGGTGGCCAAAAGAAGTATCAGAAGAACTGAAAGTGTTCTACATAAAAAAAGAGGAGCTATCTGTTGAACAGGGTTGTGTTCTATGGGGGACAAGAGTGGTGGTGCCTACAAAGCTGAGAACGAGATCCACAGCGGACACCCTGGCATTGTAAAGATGAAGACCATTGCAAGGCAATATGTCTGGTGGCCACATGTAGACATGGACGTTGAAAAGACCTGTAAGCAGTGTGATAGGTGCCAGTTGGAGCAGCGTACGCCACGCCTAGTTCCTCTGCACCCCTGGGAGTTTCCGGGAGAGGTTTGGAAGAGGCTCCACATTGACTTTGCAGGTCCGTTCATGGGTCACATGTTTATTTATCAAGATGGCGAAAATAACGTCCTCCGCAACCATTTCAAGGTTTCGGAGACTTTTTGCGTCAAATTGTCACAGACAACACCACGACCTTCATGTCAGATGAGTTTCAGCTGTTCACAAAAAGGAACGGTATCCTTCACACAACTGGGGCACCGAGGCATCCAGCTACCCATGGCCTCGAATGAATCGCAAATAATATATTCATTTGAAACTTATAAACATCATCTTGAATCATTTACGAATCTCTCAAGTCTCAATATTGATGGATATCGGCCCATATACACAATGTTACATACCTGTAGGACATTATGAGAAACACAGATTAGAGTCTGCAGCGTTCAGGAGCTTTCTTTAATGACTTTGCTTTTTGACCTGAACCTGAATTCCTCATCGGTGCAATGCGCCACCTACAGGCCTCTCACAGAAGACACTTAAATCCATGTAACATTAGAGCACAATTTCTTTAGAGACTCTCTTAATTACTTAAAACTGAAGACAGAAAAAAATAGGAAGTTTGGGGTGCCTATTATTACCCAAAACTTTTCTCTTTCACCATCACATTTCCAGCCCTTCACAGATAATTAATGATTAGTCATTTATTGCTTAATGAACAGACCGAAATATGCAGAAACATGTTTAACATATTAAACAAAAATGTAACACAATGTTTGGAAGACCTTATTCAGAGCAGTGGCATGACAGGTGTGAAAGCGAGGCTCTGAGGGATAAACTTACTGTGCTTTCAATGGCATCCGCTGTAAAAAGCTCCTCGATCACTTATCATTTTCTGCAGCTCATGTTGTCTGGAGATTTTTGACTAAGGACATTTCTTGGAAAGATATTTTGCAGTTTTTCATCTGCAGAACAATCTAAAAAAAACAAAAAAACATTAAATAACAGTACAACCCACTGTCACAGTGTGTTTTGCTGTGGTTTCATGTTCTTAGTTTGTCATGTTCTCCGTCAGGTTTCCTGGTTGTCATGTGATTCCCATGCCCTCGTGTGTTCTTGTGTCTTGTCATTGGTTCATTGTCTGATCATTGTTCACAGGTGTCCCTTGTCCAGTCATTAGTCTCAGTGTATTTAAACCCTCATGTTTACCATGCGTCCTTGTCTGGTATTGATGTTGTAACCCGTTGGTGGCAAGGTCCAAGGTCCAAGGTCCAAGGTCCAAGGTCCAAGGTCCAAGGTCCAAGGTCCAAGGTCCAAGGTCCAAGGTCCAAGGTCCAAGGTCCAAGGTCCAAGGTCCAAGGTCCAAGGTCCAAGGTCCAAGGTCCAAGGTCCAAGGTCCAAGGTCCAAGGTCCAAGGTCCAAGGTCCAAGGTCCAAGGTCCAAGGTCCAAGGTCCAAGGTCCAAGGTCCAAGGTCCAGCGTCCAGCGTCCAGCCAAGTATTTGTTTTATGTTTGGATTATTGAGTAAATCTGCACTTGGGTTCTGCAACTTGCCTCCAGTGTACATCTATGTTACATCCACAGAAGAGATGTATGTCTATCTCTCACAGTCGCGATTTCATTCCCATTAAAAATGGGATGGCGCTGCTGTGAATAAGGTCTGATTGGCCTATTGCTCTGTTCACATGATAAGTTCTGCCTTTCATTTTCATGCACATTCCACGTGTCAACATTAAGTGTAACTTTTAAAAAATTAATTTATAATAAAAGCAGTGTAAAGTACTTGAGTAATTTGACTTGATTACTGTACTTGAGTATTATTTTTGGGAATTTTTACTTTACTTTTGAGTACAATTCAAAATCAATACTTTTACTTAATTAAATTTTTTTAAGAAAACAAAAGTACTCCTTACAATTTTATTTACCATCAAGTACTTCTTTTTTGGAGATCACTTCATTCTGTTTTCACTTGCACTGATGCCCAGTTTAATTGAAATGTTATTTATTCTGCCAATGAGATTTGTTTTCACAGTCCATGAAATTGGTCAGACATGTTCATTGGTCCTTTGGAAGTGAAGTCATGTCGCATCAATTACCACAATGCACCACACTGTGCGATTTTGGCCCCGATTTTGCTGTCTGAGACTGATTTTGCAAATTCTTAAAGATTCCTATGATCCTAGGCTAAAATCTGAAGTCTTTGATCATTAGTTTGACATGCTCACCGACAGCCGATTAATGACCGTTGCGATCAAATTTTACCTCAGACGAAATTCTGGCAGTGTCAGAAGTTTCTTTGCATGTGTACGTTTTTAACGCGCCTTGACTGTGGTACAGTCTGACATTAATGACAACTTCGATCTTACAGTGTGACATGACTTACAGCAGGGATCATGTTCCTACAGTCTGACAAGGAACTAACGTAAAGGACTATTATAAATCGCACAATGTGCACCCGGCTTAAATTAAATCTGAGGTTTTACAACTTTGAGTAGAATGTTGCATACTGGCATTAGGTAGTAGTCTTATAGTTTGATTAAATACAAACAGTTCAAAAGCAGGATAAAACCTTGTATGTGGTTCATTCCCTTCATGTTTTTAGAGATTAAAGCTTGAACAAGAATCATCTCTAGTTTTCATTCTTGCTGTTACTTTTACTTTTTTAATACTCAAGTACAAATTTAATGTGGTACTTTTTTACTTTTACTCAAGTATGACTCTGGTCAGATACTTTTACTTTTAATTGAGTCTGATTAAAACAAACAGTGAGGACTTTTCCGCCTCATTTCAGAACGCGGCACACCACTGATACTCATTATTGTGTGTTTTTAATGGCCAGACGGATCTGCTCCTTCAGATTGTCTTCGTTGTTTGTGAAGTTTTTTCCAGCGACGCCCATAAGATCATCGATCATCTCAGCGCTGTAAGGACTTTGAAACGTGTGATATGTTTCCTTGTACTTCTCAAATGTGTCTGATGAAACAGTAACACACTTAAATCAGAACAGGACTTTTTTAATCTGGACTACTGTAAGATCATAACTTGCCTCCACAGTTGACCACATTAAAGAGAGGGATGTGGATCACGGTTGGAGTGTTTTGGCCTTTGAACACATAGAAGTCCTTCGGTTTCTTTACATCTTCATCGGAAATCTTGACCTCAGGGAAAGGGATCTTTAGTTTCCTGCACATCTCAGCAGCTTCCCTCACCGTCTGCAGTGGAAAAGCATCACATTATTGTTTGATTAAAAGGGATCAAGTAGGTCGTTCATTCAGTGAAATCATCGGGATGAGAACCCACCCAAATAAATGGGAATGCTAATGCCAAGTTCACATTGCCCGATTTTAGGCCCGATTTTGACGCGCCAACAGGTTTTGGGAAATCGCCAACAAATGCCAGAAATCATAGGCAAATCGGTGCTCATGCACGTGAGTGACAATCACGCAGTGTGAATTATCAAAGACGCGATCTGAGAGAATTGCTGACGCCCATGAGATATATGGCATGGTAAATATCTGGACCCGTCGGCGATTCAAACCATAGATATACATAATAAAGGCTAGATGTCTCATCTGTGCTGCTGGCCAATGGAGGTCGACGTCTGCACCTGGCGGCCATCTTGTCATAGTCAACTCGCTCACTCATAACATTGTGTTTTAATGGTGCGTGTACTTTTAAAATAAACCATAACTTGCTCAATTTTCTACCGATTTTCAAACTGTTTGGTTTTTTATAAACATCAGAGATGTAGTTATGACACTGCATACTTACACTGTAAAAAAAATCAGGTCTCCAAATGAAAATTTTCTAGTGACTGATCACATCTAAATTTTTTAGTTGGCCAAATTGAATTTCTGTTAATTAAATTGCATCAATTCACAGAAATTCAATTAGGCCAGCTGAAAAATTTAGATGTGATCGGTCACAAGAAAATTTTCAATTGGAGACCTGAATTTTTTTTACAGTGTATGAATAATTATTCATAATTTGTTCAAGCATCCATAATTATAGCCACATTAATAATGTTTGTAAGAAACAAAACCATTTGTAAATCGTCAAGATTTCAGCGAGACAAGAGTATTTGTGCTCAGATCACTCACCTCACATCAGGTACCACAGAGCCCGCCAGAAAGCTTGCCTGTGACAAGATGGCCGCCGGTGATGACGTTAGAGACTCCGCCATAAGACATCTTGCCTTTATTATGTATATCTATGATTCAAACTCCTGCTGTGTGAAATGTGTTTTGACTGAAAAATACATCAGCGATAACCTACAGCCAATGAGAGAGCAAGATACAGGGCAGCTGGAGGTTCAGGGAGTTATAGACCAGAATCAGGGGCGTCGGACTGGGGGTAAAACCAGTACTTATTACCAGGGCCCCAAGGGGAGAGAGGGCCCTTGAAAAGTCTGGAATATGGGGTTGAGGAACATGCGGGCCCATCAGGACTGCCTATGCAAAGGGCCAGGGATCTTGTGCTCCTGCCCTGACCAGAATATCAGTATTTTAATAGATATATTTACAATTATATCAAACAGAAACAAAGCACAAACATTTGCTTGACCAGCCGCAACAGCAGCACATTGCAAAATTATTTATTTACCTCCAACTGTCTTTGCAAAACACAATCCTTGCTCCCTGTGTCTCCCCAACCATTTCCTCCCCCATAATCTTTGCAGTCTATCATTTTTAATAACAATTCCAGTCTCGCGTGAGAACTCCAGTCTGACTGTCTTCTAGCCACGTTTAATTTAGAAACATAAAATCCAGGTTGTTTGTGGTTGTTAAGTCGTTGACTAGAAATTAGTTATTTTTAAGTGAGCAGATGTTTAAAAGTGCTAACTTAATGGTCTTACTTTAATGTCCCCACAGTAGTATTAGTTTGACATATAATAGGCAGCAGATTAGATGGGTTTGCCATATGGCTTGAGAAGGCCTTAGACTTTCTATCACGTAATAGAACAGAAATAGAGAAAGAGACAGGCACACTGGGTTCCCGCTTGCTCTGTAAACACTTGATAAAGTCACTGTTATCATAGCGGGGACCCGACACACATCACTGAGAGCTGGTATCAGTTGTTTTTGGTTCACCTACAGCAGATGGAGGAGGGTGTGGGCCCTGGCATTGTGGCAGAGGCCGATGAGCTCTCACAGGAGGAGGGAGAGAACAAGCTGGGCCCACAGGCTTTGGTGGTTTTGGGGTTCGACGCTTTTTGGTTGATATCTGGTGGCTTGCAGCGATAGAGTGATAGTTTGGTTCCAGCATACACCAGTTCTTCCATTTTCTCGGAGAAGCTCAGAAGCGGGGATGCTGGAGAGAGGAATAACATGGCTCAGTGGTTCACGTAGGTTGTCTACAAACTGGAAGGTTGGTGGTTCAATCCCCGGTTCCACCTGACCAAGTGTTGAGGTGTCCATAAGCAAGACACCTAACCCCAGCTACTCCCGATGAGCTGGATGGCGCCTTGCATGGCTGACACGCATGTATGAATGTGAGGCAATATGTAAAGCGCTTTGGATGGCCATGGGTCTGTTGAAAGTGCTAAATAAATGCAGTCCATTTACCAATAACATGTCTGGTGAGGGGGGCTGTTGCTCTGGTGTTACCGGAGGCTGTAATATGTTATGTAATATGTTATATACACTGGCTTCCAGTTACATTTAGGATCAATTTTAAAGTACTATTACTTGTATATAAGTCACTCAATGACCTAGGACCTCAATACATTGCAGATATGCTGATCGAACACAAACCCAACAGATCACTCAGATCATCAGGATCAAGTCAATTAGAAATACCAAGAGTTCACTCAAAGCAAGGAGAGTCTGCTTTTAGCTATTATGCCAGCCGCAGCTGGAACCAGCTTCCTGAACAGATCAGATGTGCTCCAACAGTAGCCACTTTCAAATCCAGACTCAAAACACATCTGTTCAGCTGTGCATTTACTGAATGAGCTGTGCTGCTGTACATCCGACTGGTTGCACCATATCTTATGCTTTTACTTTGTTAATTTTACTTTTTATTTTATGAATATTTTAACTTTATTTCTGTGTAAAGCACTTTGCCACTGTAAGTCCGAGCTCTGTGCTTTGTCCGATCTGCTTGCACTTTAATTATGTGTTTCAATTTAACCCGGTTTTTATTTTTAGTTTTAATAATACTTTTTATTTATTTATTTATTTTTATTTTGTTAAGGCTGACTGGGTGGAAGAGGTTGAGAGACGGGGGAGCGATAAATCGAAATCCCTCCGGTGCGAGGATGATCCGTTTAGATCCGCTCTGACGGCTAGATCTGTATAGCCTTGGTAGTACGAGGAAGGACCGTGTAGATCCGCTCTGACGGTCGAACAAAGTAGAGATAGCCCCGGTGTTCCTGTCCGGGAAGATTTGTCTGTAAGGGTAATGTTTAAATGCACAGTTACCTGACAAATATTTTTTTGAGTACTCCCTACAGTGCGAGGAAGACCCGTTTAGATCTGCTCTGACGGGTAAAACATCTAGAGAACGCCCTCAAGTTAGGCCAAGAAGATTTGTCTGTAAGGGTACTGTCTAAACGCACAGTTACCTGACAAATATTTTTAAAGTAAACCTGACTCTCCATTTTCTTCCAACCCAGATAGGGGATTTCACCTTTATTTTATATTTTCTTTTAATTCCTATTATAACTGTTATACTATGTATATTTTTATTTTATTCACTTATGAATATTTTAACTTAATTTCTGTAAAGCACTTTGAATTGCCCCCGTGTATGAAATGTGCTATACAAATAAACTTGCCTTGCCTTGCCTTGCCTTGCCTTGCCTTGCCTTGCCTTGCCTTGCCTTGCCTTGCCTTGCCTTGCCTTGCCTTGCCTTGCCTTCCCTTGCGGTTTTCCAGAAAGTACTCCTTGGGGGCTGAATCTTGGAGCAGTTCTAATCCGTCACAGTCTATCTGTAGTGAGCTCCGTGGTGCGAAGTCCAGAGGTTATTCATACTCTGTAAAAGTTTGTGTGCGCCATTCAGGTTGAGTGGATTGCTACACACTGCTGAAGGATGATGGAGGGAGAAGTAGATATTGTCCTTTAGCACTCTTGCACCAAGTTTGTTTGGGTGGAGGCCATCCTGTTTAAACAGCTGTCTCTGACTCCAGAAAAGATTGAAGTTGTCGATGAAGTTCAGTCCAAGTATTAACCCCAAACAACCGTGAGAACCTATTAGTTCCTCTTGCTGGAAGTGGTCCACTGATGAACGGCTGAACTTTCAGTCTTCTATGTTTTTCAAAAAAGTTAATTGAAATCCCTCTTAAGGAGTTCTGACTGCCCTTTCAAAATATAATTCCTCCCCACATGAATGATTAGACAATTTGCAGTCTTATATTTCATCAAAATGTTCTTAAGTTCCCTGCTTATGTCAGAAACCATTGCTTGTGGAATGCAGCACATAGTTGTATCCCTGCTGCTAATGTTTCTGATAATGGAGTCACCCACTGGCCAAGACTGGCCAAGACTGATCACACCGGTGTGATCGTACACTCCAGGGACCGGCCAAGACTGATCACACCGGTGTGCTCTGAGCTGAGTGCTGCTGTCCGCTCGACCTTATGTGCCAGTTAATATAAGTGTTAGATGCTGGCTGACTCGACCTGTGTCCGATCACATTTGGGGATTTCTCACCCAAATTCATCATGTCTGGTGATTCCTCATCCACATTGATTAATACTTCAAATCTGTTCTCAGGATGTATAGGCTGTGGTAGGGGGGTAGAGTGCTACTGCTGCAATATGTGATACTTGTGACAATCTGTTGTCTCGAGTGCCTTTAGGTCTCTCTCCCTGTTTGTGCCATTGATTGGTGTGTTGATCAGTTACGGGTTGTTTCTCTACACTCATTATGGCCTGTTGTGGAGCACTAGATTCATGGGACTCACCAGCTGTATACTGAGGGCGTCCATGATGTAGCTCTGCTGTGTGTTCAGTCCAGTTTGGTAGTCCCAAAAGTAACTTTGTTTCAAGAACTGCAATCCTTTGTTGAAGTATGTGGCAGTTTGTGCAGCATATAGATTCCAGAAGAGGCTGCTGTTGGTGGGATGCTGGCCGGATAAATAAAATCCCCTTTTTTGTTGTAGTCTTCCAGTTACAAAAGTTTCTAGTTTTAGTGTTGGTGTCAAGCATTGTCGTTTTAGCACTGTGCTGATTTGCTGTAGTTTAATGGTATTTTAATGCTAAATTCACATGCTTTGAATATCTACAGTGAAAGTGATATTTTATTTGTAATGACCTTATTATTTCTGTATTTATAGGCATCAATAAATAATTTATATATTTAACACAGCACAAGAGTGAAAGTCAGATTTTAATACAAGTGAAATTAACTGATTTGTTGTCAGCTTTTTTGTATTGTAAATGCAAAGTGAGTGAAAACCCTGATAAAGGCTGAGTGTATGTCATTGCTGTGTTAATTTGACGGCATTGTTATGCGTGATCGTACACCCCAGGGACCGGCCAAGACTGATCACACCGGTGTGATCGTACACTCCAGGGACCAGCCAAGACTGATCACACCGGTGTGATCTTACACTCCAGGGACCAGCCAAGACTGATCACTCCGGTGTGATCGAACACTCCAGGGACCAGCCAAGACTGATCACTCCGGTGTGATCATACACTCCAGGGACCAGCCAAGACTGATCACACCGGTGTGATCTTACACTCCAGGGACCAGCCAAGACTGATCACTCCGGTGTGATCGAACACTCCAGGGACCAGCCAAGACTGATCACTCCGGTGTGATCGTACACTCCAGGGACCAGCCAAGACTGATCACACCGGTGTGATCGTACACTCCAGGGACCAGCCAAGACTGATCACTCCGGTGTGATCGAACACTCCAGGGACCAGCCAAGACTGATCACTCCGGTGTGATCGTACGCTCCAGGGACCGGCCAAGACTGATCACACATATATATATATAAACACATATACAAATATATAAAACAGTAGCGAAGCAGGAATTAGCTTCTATGAGTGAATTCTCTGTGCATATAATACCGTGAAAGGATCTTTGTCGTCACTGAAATCCATTGAAATGATGAGGTCGATGTCTCTCTCTTTTCTCAGCACTGAGAAGTAGGGTGAGTTGAGCAACAGCCCGCCGTCTTCATAGTCTCTCGTCTCACTTTCCAGAAGAGTGGAGGGCACTCTGTCATCTGAGAGGTCAGCATTATTATATTATTAACAATGAATTCCCAGTTAGCACCTGTCCATTTGAATTTTTGTTCTCACCTGTCATTTTGTGGAGGAAGTCATAATTCCTGCCCCATTTCCACTGAGCCATGCACCTGCAAATGCTAAAGTAAACATCTGTAAAACAAATACACAGTGGTGTTTAAATTCTGTAAATTGTTCTGATATTGTTTTATATTATATATATATATATATATATATATATATATATATATATATATATATATATATATATATATATATATATATATATATATATATTAGGGCTGTTAAAAGATTAATCACGATTAATCACATCCAAAATAAAAGTTTGTGTTTACATAATATATTTGTGTGTACTCTGTATAATTATTATGTTTATATAAATATTCATGTATATATTTAAGAAATATTTGCATGTATATACTGTATACATTTATATAATTTATATTATATATAAATATAAATATTTTATATATAAATATAATACATTTTTCTTAAATATATATATGCTTGTGTGTGTTTTTATATATAAATAATAATTATACACAGTTCACACACATATATTATGTAAACACAAACTTTTATTTTGGATGTGATTAATCGTGATTAATCTTTTGACAGCCCTAATATATATATATGTATATGTATATATATATATATATATGTATGTATATATATGTATGTATATATATATGTATGTATGTATGTTTTTAGTTGACTATATGGTTCTTTGGAGAAAAGTTATGTTTCATTATAATGGAATAATTTATGAAATCTTAGAGTAAAGGCACATTTCGGTTTATGCATTAATCTGGCTAGAAAATCAAAAATATGTTTATTATACAAATGAACACATTGTAAAGGCAGTTCAACCTACCAAAAGGCCAGAAACTGAAGCGAACACTCAAAGCATTACACAAATCCACAGTGTAATGTTTCATATACTGTTTTGCAGCTTCTTTATCAGCAAGATTCAGTTTTTTCATTTGAAAATGTTCGCCAGTGAGCTCTGTAAAAACAGGGAATGTGCAGATTGAGTTCTCTTTATCTGATGCAGTTAAAATTTGTTTGAGTATCTTGTGTTAATTAGAGTTTTTGTTGGTCAAAACTGATGTTTTTGCATCCATATTGCATCCATATTTGTTGCTTCATCAATTAGAGGTGAGTCAAGATGGCGCCGAGGATGGCTGCTACGTCGCGAGCTCCGCTGAAACATTGTAGTTTTTTGTTTGTTCTGTTTATAGTTCTTGTGTTTTTCGTCTTGGATGTTGTCTGCCTTACTACGTACGACAGACAGACACTTTTGGACATTGGTTCGGCAATCGCACACCAAAAACCGGACTTTAAATTCTTCAGTGACGACACGCTGCTTACAAACACAGCAGCGGATCCTTTTGTCTGGGCGGCCCGACCACGCAAACGAGGCCGGAGAAGAGGGAAGAGAGCCGGCATACTCATCAGAGTAAGACGCCGCGCAAACCGACCCCCGCTTCCCAGTATTTTACTGGCTAATGTTCAGTCTCTGGACAATAAACTCTGCGAGCTGAGAGCGCGGATCTCTTTCCAGCGAGACACGAGGGACTGCTGCATTATCTGCCTTACAGAAACTTGGATGTCTGCTGAGATTCCAGATTCGGCCATCGAAACCACAGGGTTCTCCGTGCATCGGATGGACAGAGAAAAAGATCTCTCAGGGAAAAGCAAAGGCGGGGGTGTGTGTTTTATGATCAACCGATCTTGGTGTGATCAGAGGAACGTACATTCTATCAAGTCTTTCTGTTCTCCTGATCTGGAATTTCTCATGCTTCTGTGCCGACCATTCTGGCTACCGAGGGAATTCACCGCGGTCATCATCACAGCTGTGTATATTCCCCCGCAAGCCGACACAGACCGGGCACTAAAGGAACTGTATAGGACAGTGAGTGAGCAGGAAACCGCGCATCCTGAGGCTGTGTTTATTGTGACCGGGGACTTTAACAAAGCCAGCTTCAAGCGCATTGCACCTAAATACCACCAACATGTTAACTTCAACACGCGAGGGAACCGAGTTCTGGATCACTATTACTCCCCCTTCAAGGATGGATACAAATCACTCCCACGCCCACCATTTGGCAAATCAGATCACGCGTCCATCCTACTTTTGCCCGCTTACAGGCAGAGACTGAAACAGGAAGCACCCGCCCTCAGAACCATCCAGTGCTGGTCGGACCAATCAGATTCTATGCTACAGGACTGTTTTGATCACGCGGACTGGGAGATGTTCCGGTCGGCCTCTGATGACGACATCGAGGTTTACGCTGATAGCGTAACGTGTTTCATCAGGAAGTGCGTAGAAGACGTTGTTCCGACCAAAACAATTCGGCTGTACCCAAACCAGAAGCCGTGGCTAAACGGGGATGTTCGCGCGGCACTCAATGCGCGGACCTTCACTTTTAACTCCGGCAATGCGGAGGAGCATAAACAAGCAAGTTATGCCCTCCGGAAAACCATCAGAGCAGCAAAACGGCAGTACAGGGACAAGATTGAAGGACAGTTCAACACCACCGACTCCAGACGCATGTGGCGGGGAATTAACACCATCACGGACTATAAAGGGAACACAAACTCCACCGTGAACACCGCTGCCTCTCTCCCGGACGAGCTCAACACCTTCTATGCTCGCTTTGAGGGAACTAACACCGCCCTCGCGGAGAGAGAGCTCGCGGCTGAAGATACAGAGGTTAGTGCACTCTCTGTATCTTTAGCGGATGTAACCCGATCCTTCCGGCGGGTGAACGTCCGTAAAGCCGCGGGTCCAGACGGCATTCCCGGCCGCGTGATCAGAGCGTGCGCAAACCAACTGGCTGGAGTTTTCACGGACATCTTTAACCTGTCCCTCTCCCTGTCTGTGGTCCCCACATGCTTCAAAACGTCCACCATTGTTCCTGTACCTAAGCAGTCAAAAACACTCTGCTTAAATGACTGGCGTCCTGTTGCTCTGACCCCCATCATCAGTAAATGCTTTGAGAGACTAATCAGAAACCCCATCTGCTCTGTTCTCCCCCCCTCACTGGACCCACTGCAGTTTGCATACCGCACAAACCGCTCCACTGATGATGCCATTTCATCCACTATACACACTGCTCTCTCCCACCTGGAAAAGAGGAACACGTATGTGAGAATGCTGTTTGTGGACTACAGCTCAGCATTCAACACCATTGTGCCCTCCATACTTGACATTAAACTCCGGGCTCTAGGCTTAAACAGCCTGTTATGCAGCTGGATCCTGGACTTCCTGTCAAACAGACGCCAGGTGGTCAGAATGGGCAGTAACATCTCCTCATCACTGACTCTCAACACTGGAGCCCCTCAGGGCTGTGTTCTCAGCCCACTCCTGTACTCCCTGTACACACATGACTGTGTGGCAACCCACAGCTCCAACACCATCATCAAGTTTGCTGACGATACGACGGTGGTAGGTCTTATCACCGACAATGATGAAACGGCCTACAGAGAGGAGGTGCACACTCTGACACGGTGGTGTCAGGAGCATAACCTCTCCCTCAACGTCAGCAAGACCAAGGAGCTGGTGGTCGACTTCAGGAGGAATGAGAGAGAACACCGCCCCATCACCATCGATGGAGCACCGGTGGAGAGCGTCAGCAGCTTCAAGTTCCTCGGTGTCCACATCACAGAGGAACTCTCATGGTCCGTCCACTCCGAGGCCGTTGTGAAGAAGGCTCATCAGCGCCTTTTCTTCCTGCGACGGCTGAGGAGGTTTGGAATGAACCGCCACATCCTCACACGCTTCTACACCTGCACCATAGAGAGTCTGCTGACTGGCTGCATCACCACCTGGTACGGCAACAGTACCGCCCGCAGCCGCAAGGCCCTGCAAAGGGTAGTGCGCACGGCCAGCTGCATCATCGGAGGTGAGCTTCCCTCCCTCCAGGACATTTACGCCAGGCGGTGTGTGAAGAGAGCTCAGAGGATCATCAGAGACTCTAGCCACCCGAACCATGGGCTGCTCTCACTGCTGCCATCAGGCAGACGGTACCGCAGCATTAGAACACGCACCAGCCGACTTCAGAACAGCTTCTTCCCACAAGCAATTAGACTACTTAACTCCTGATCCATCAGGATCATAACACACACTGGACAGAATATCACTCCGCACAACCCACTGTAGATACACCCACACACACACACATTATATACACATTTATGTATCATTTATTATTTATCATTTATCATATAGCACCTAATGTACATAATTGGATCTCTACTGTGAATAATAATGTATACTGTACATTGTATATTATTATTATTATAGCTTAATGTATACTGTTTAATGTATGTTTAGTGTATATTGTTTAAAGTATATGTATATTGTAAGTTTGTGTATATTGGTTAAAGCTGTGAGAACTACACTCACATTGTGTAAATTATTTATTGTAGAGTTTACTGTGCTGTGAGTAATTGTGTGCGCATCA
This sequence comes from Romanogobio albipinnatus, assembly GCA_023566225.1. Lineage (NCBI taxonomy): Eukaryota > Metazoa > Chordata > Actinopteri > Cypriniformes > Gobionidae > Romanogobio > Romanogobio albipinnatus. The sequence continues at coordinate 2,133,691 of CM042242.1, forward strand.
GATGTGTAATCTGATGCTGCTTTAAATGTTGTACATGTCATGTCATGACTGCTATGTTGCTCGGAACTGCACCAAGAATTTCACCTGCTGTTGCACTTGTGCATATAGCTGTGTGACAATAAAGTGATTTGATTGATTGATTTGATAGTTTGTAGTTTGTTTTACTGTTTAAACGTTGCATTTTCTAGCACACTTTAGGAAAATCTTACCCTTCAGTTTTGTTCTGATGGATTTATCGAGATCAGACGGATCGATGCCATTCAAAACAGAGAGATTCATGTCCACCAGATCCATGAGCAGCTGGTAACACTCGTCTATGTCTGGATCTTCTAGAAAACACACATTGAACAAACGTGCAAAATGTTTTTCCATCCCCAAATTTATGACATTCAGATATCAGGTTATAATCATAATTATAGCGTTTAAAGAGTTTTTATTAGCATGAATAGATCATTAAAAAACAAAAGACTGATCAACTTGTCAATAAATAAAAGCTGTAAGAAATGCTTTACCTTTCTTAATTTCCACAAACATCTCTGTTTCTCTTTCAAGCAGGAAATTATGAAAGAAATCTGGGGGGATTTAAAGTTCACATGATAATGAAATGACTCTCAGCTTTAGGCAGAACAGAATCTTCAGAATAAATGAAGTTGCACCTTTTATTCGTTTCCAGAGGAATTTACGGATCTCGTCTCCATCAGCTAAAGCGCTGCCACACAGACCTGCAGGAAACACATTTAAGGTTACAAGTGTTTACAGTGAGTAAACCTAAATGTGTCATTTTTTAAATAAGGTAATACAAACAGTCTGATTTAAGCTCTTATGCAAACATGCTCTTTTCTTTAACTGTCACCGTCCCACAGGTGGGACGCCTGGTGCTCTTTTTTTGATTGCCTTTTTTTTTTGTATCATATATTTAAGTAATTACCATAAATTAGGTATCATTTGAAAGCTTACAAACTCAAAATTCATCCTGTGAAAACCGTTTTGAAATCGGACATTGGGTTACCATGGAAACCTTACTCTAAATTATTCTAGCGGGCTCCTCCCCTAGTGGGCGGTGTCATGTTTCATATTACAACAATTATTTTAACTACTTTATATTCAAAATCTTTTCCAATCTTGACAAAACACATATTGTCGGAAAGCTCTGAGTCTCAAGGGTCCATATTTGGTGACCGTTTTGTGATGGAAGTGATATTTGGACAGAAATTTACAGGAAAATGCATCAAAAAAACAATCAATGGAATTTGAATGACACCCGGTGGATGTTTTTGGTACAGCACCTAAACAACATCTCATGGGAACTTCAATTTTTGTGATATCAAATTCAAATTTGGAACACAAATTGGTTAGACATATGGCTTTGATTTTATAGTAATTTTAGAGTAAATTCTTTTTGTAAAATATATTTTTTATATGAAATAAAAAATATTTAGTACAGTATTTTTCATTTACAGTAAATTTAAACTTCCATAACTCTTTCATACTTTCATACTTTTCATGCTTTCACTTCAGCAATAATCTGCAGAGTGTCGTCTTTAAAACAAGACCAAACTTTGGTCTATATTCCAAAGCATTCTTGAATTACAGCCCTTTAAGTTTGGATAGTGCATTTTCATGTGTATTCTCAAAAAGGGGGGGGTGACAGTTCACCATGTATGAGAAGGTTTATGTTGAAAAGCAGCACCTCATGTGTTGTTGAAATGTTGTTGATTTTTCAATATTTCTAATTGTAATGTTTATATTTTTAGTTTTGACACAGTGTACAATACAGAATCTGTAGTGTAGGTTGATATTATAAATATGAATAAACTCTCTCCTGTAACAGAGTGTGTTACCTTGCAGGTACAGCATGTCCATTTCAGGCTGCTTCTTCTTCTTAGAGCCATTGTCAAACTCACTGCCAAAGCTGGAGGTTTCCACAAACGCTCCAATGAGGGAATAACCCGCTTCATATGGAGTGAACTCAAACCAGGGGTCTGCAGACAGAAACACGTCCATATAACAGCTGGAACTAATACATTAACTCTGTCTCTCTCTCTCACACACACACACACACACACACACACACACACACACACACACACACACACACACACACACACACACACACCTGCATCTTTGCGCTGTTTGCACTGCTTGTCGATCACGGTGTAGATGGGAAACGGGTCTTTACTGAGCTGGTTCCGCTGCTCTGTGAGTGTGTGCTCGTCTATCTGAAGAGAAAAGTTGATTTGTACAGCTGTTGATTATCATGTTGGTGTAGGAGAGATCTGGCACAATTTCTTCAGTCACAAACAAGCTCAAGTGAAAAACACCTGCTAGAAATGTTTTTTCTTTGTGGTGTAATGAGATAATATAAATCAAAACAACAATTTTTATGTCCAATATTATAATATGAATCATTTAATTAAATGTATACATTAACTGCTGTGTTCTTGCATTTACACGGCTTGACCAGCGGATGTCACTGCGTGCTCCTTCTCGTCATTATGAGAATGTTTCCCATTATTACCAGAAATTATGACAAGTCATTATTATGAGGAAGTTTCTCATTTAAATCACATACTAAGTCATAATTATGAGAATTTCTCAATTACGAGTTTCTCTTATTATGTCTCACAAAATCATATTTTTAACCAAGTGTGTTGTACATATCCTACTTAAAATATAGCACTTTCTAAGATGGTGAGCACTTCATTAAGATTCTACATCATTGAGGGTTGTGGTATGAGATACTGACCTCTTTCAGATAATCTGTGATGAACATCGCTGCCCAGAGGTCAGTCAGGCTGAAGAAGTCTTTCTCTTTGTAATATTTATCCAGTTTGGCAAATGCATCTGTCCAGCTGACTCCAGGACCGTTGAGTCTCTTTATGATCTTATCTTTCACAGTCTCTAGTTTAGTGGTCCAGTCTGGTTCCTGATATAAGGAGGCCATGCACCTTCAGAGGAACAACATATGCTCTCATTTATGACATTCACACTCAAAAAACGATTAATGCCTAAGCATAACATTTTCCATGCATTTGGATTACATAATTTTAACATAAACAAATTAATAAACGTAATGTGATTCATATTTGTAAGTCATACATAAATGTAACGGGTAAGATTTATATAATTGTATTGATAAACTGAATGTGATTCATATATGTCAGATTTACATAAATGAAACCGGTAAGATTTATGTAATAGTACACAGAAAAACACCCTTGTTAAATTAACACAGGCCTAGTGTTCATGTGTGTGCTCACTACTTAGTTAAAGTACCTTTGAAGCAGTGTGGATGTTAATGAGATAATTAAGAGATGATGAGCATTGATGATGAACACCTGATGATAATGAGCAGAATCACTGCCTTAAATGAAATCAACTGAAGATAAAAGACATTAAATCTCTGAAGATCTCAGCAGAGGAGAATTAAACAACTCCAGAAACAGCACCACCAGCTTCACGCATTACTAACCAGACTGACTTTATTTCTAATGTAAATAATAGTTTAATTCATTAATTCAGTGTTTACTTTAGTTGGGCTCTTGACCCTTTACTTTTTAGCTTTTTTTATTATTTGGCTGCTTTAACTATGTGGTTATAAAACCCACTTGTTATGGCAAGAGAAGACAAGAGAAAATGTTTTCAGGTGATGTTGGCTATGATGTTGGCTATTTACAGTGAGGAAAATAAGTATTTGAACACCCTGCTATTTTGCAAGTTCTCCCACTTGGAAATCATGGAGGGGTCTGAAATTGTCATCGTATGTGCATGTCCACTGTGAGAGACATAATCTAAAAGAAAAAAATCCAATAAAAATTATTTTTTAACTATTTATTTGTATGATACAGCTGCAAATAAGTATTTGAACACCTGTCTATCAGCTAGAATTCTGACCCTCAAAGACCTGTTAGTCTGCCTTTAAAATGTCCACCTCCACTCCATTTATTATCCTAAATTAGATGCACCTGTTTGAGGTCGTTAGCTGCATAAAGACACCTGTCCACCCCATACAATCAGTGAGAATCCAACTACTAACATGGCCAAGACCAAAGAGCGGTCCAAAGACACTAGAGACAAAATTGTACACCTCCACAAGGCTGGAAAGGGCTACGGGGAAATTGCCAAGCAGCTTGGTGAAAAAAGGTCCACTGTTGGAGCAATCATGCTTTGGGGGTGTTTTTCTGCACATGGGACAGGGCGACTGCACTGTATTAAGGAGAGGATGACCGGGGCCATGTATTGCGAGATTTTGGGGAACAACCTCCTTCCCTCAGTTAGAGCATTGAAGATGGGTCGAGGCTGGGTCTTCCAACATGACAATGACCCGAAGCACACAGCCAGGATAACCAATGAGTGGCTCTGTAAGAAGCATATCAAGGTTCTGGCGTGGCCTAGCCAGTGTCCAGACCTAAACCCAATAGAGAATCTTTGGAGGAGCTCAAACTCCGTGTTTCTCAGCGACAGGCCAGAAACCTGACTGATCTAGAGAAGATCTGTGTGGAGGAGTGGGCCAAAATCCCTCCTGCAGTGCAAACCTGCTGAACAACTACAGGAAACCTTTGACCTCTGGAATTGCAAACAAAGGCTACTGTACCAAATATGAAAAATGTCTCTCACAGTGGACATGCACCTATGATGACAATCTCAGACCCTCCATGATTTCCAAGTGGGAGAACTTGCAAAATAGCAGGGTGTTCAAATACTTATTTTCCTCACGTTGTCATGTAGTGGCTAAATCACTGATCTCATTCAGAGACTAATGCTCTGGTTATAGTGGTAATGTGTTACTAGTTTTGTTTTACTCATAATAGTTGCCATGTGATTCTCCCGCTTGAGTTCCAGCACTGTTGTGGTAATCGAATAATATGCAGGGTTTAAATAGTGCACAAAAGGTTTTAATATACAGCATTACATATACACACACAGAGATCAAGAATCAGTGTATGAATCTCAACAATGGTGACAATCGATGAAAAGCTTCATGCTGCAGTGCATGCTGGGTACCACCAATCAAAACTCCCCAATGTGTCCCAGCATGCATTGCGGCATGAATAAATGATGCCTCTGAATTGACAACATTTCTTTGATACTTACTAATTTCTTTTACGTTTGCTGTTTTTGTTGTGACATTTTAGTTGCTTGTTTTATGTTTAGAGTTGATCTGTTTATCTGAATTTTTTTTATTGTCACCATTGTAGAGATTCACACACTGATTATTGATGTCTGTGTGTGTCTAAGTAATGCTGTAGATTAAAAACTTTTTCTTTTTTTATCCTGCGTATTATTCTATTACCACAATTGTCATGCGACTGCTGTAGAATTGCATGGCTATTGTTATGAATACTACAAAATTAATAATTACCTCTATGACCAGAGCACTAGACTCTGAATTAGATCAATGATTCTGGCCATAACAAATACCCAGCATCACCTGAACACATTTTCTCTTGGCTTCCATTCCATAACAAACTGGGACAAAATAGTGCTTTTTAGACACACAGTTAAAGCAGCCAGAGAAGTTAAAGAGTTAAGGGTCAAAAGCCCAACTAAAGCAGACACTGATCTCCAGCATGGTAACTTCCAACGAAACTATTATTTTCATTAAAACATAAATGACAGAAATAAAGTCAGTCTGGTTAGTAATGAAGCTGGTGATGCTGTTTGTGGAGTTGTTTAATTCTCCTTTGCTGAGATCTCAGTTGATTTCATCTAAGGCTGTGGCTGAAGTCTGTTGAAGTTCTTGTGTTTCTCTTTCCTTCAGTGATTCTGCTCATTATCATCAGGTGTTCATCATCAATGCTCAATCATCTCTTAATGATCTCATTAACATCATTTCAATGGTACTTTAATTCAGTAGTGAGCACACATGAACACTAGGCCTGTGTTAATTTAACAAGGATGTTTTTCTGTGTACTATTACATAAATCTTACCTGTTTCATTTAAGTAAATCTGACATATATGAATCACATTCAGTTTATCAATACAATTATATAAATCTTACCTGTTACATTTATGTATGACTTACAAATATGAATCACATTACGTTTATTAATTTGTTTATGTTAAAATTATGTAATCCAAATGCATGGAAAATGTATATGCAATTCAAATACATAAATCTTATGTTTAGGCATGAATTTTTTTTTTTTTGTGCACTGTGTGTGTGTGTGTGTGTGTGTGTGTGTGTGTGTGTGTGTGTGTGTGTGTGTGTGTGTGTGTGTGTGTGTGTGTGTGTGTGTGTGTGTGTGTGTGTGTGTGTGTGTGTGTGTGTGTGTGTGTGTGTGTGTGTGTGTGTGTGTGTGTGTGTGTGTGTGTGTGTGTGTGTGTGTGTTGTATTTGAGCTCTAATATTAGTTGATTGTTGTTGAATTGTTGATTGTATTTGCCAATTTCTATAAAAATGCTCTCTGTTGCAGTCACACACACGTGTGTTTATGCTCTAGGACCAGACCTTGATTTAAATGTAGAACTTTTCTGATTTATATTGGATTTTGTTTTATTGTTGTGACAAACAAAGTGAAAAAAATAGTTTTTTTTAATTTTTCCATTCATTTTCAATGTGGGGTCAATCTGACCCAGAGTTCCTTAAATGGTAAAAAAAAAAAATGTACACACCTTTAGAACAACCAAATCAAGCCCAGATTGTTTGTGCATGTTTAGATAGATTATTTAGGAAAAGTCACAGAGTCTCATACCCCTGAGATGAAGGGAACACTTTTTAAAAATGAAGGAAAAGTCCAGTGGGGTCAAGGGGTGATTAAGGGTTAAGCAATAAATAGCTGATCATTAATAATTAAATCAACAATAACTCATGATTGGATTAGAACCATGATTGCAGATTAAAATATTGAATTACTTTGCTTCTGTTCCAATTAATTAAACTCTTCTCTAAAAATACTGTTTTGTTCTGGTCATTTGATACCACACACACATGAACAAAACGTTCATACAAAATATATGTTCAGTCATTTACATCTTCATTCAGGGACTCTTATTAGCTGTATAATTGTACTGACTGTGTACAGCTACTGTGTAGAACCTTTTTATTGTTTTTATATAATATTATGGAGACTATAACAGCATCAGGAGGAAACAAGAGTTTGATTGACAAAACTCACAAGCAAACATGCACTAAAATGTCATATTGAGGTTAAGTACCAAATTCTGGCCTCAAGATGGCACTACATTTACATGGTTATGCCCTAAAATCCACCTTATTTTGCAAGGCATGAGTGAGTTGTTGTATATGATTGTGTGGGAATAGATTCTAACTAGAAGAACACTGGTTGGGTCTCCTATGGTTCAGCACTTTACAGTAAACGTCTACATTTTGTAATGAAAGTAATGAAACCATTACTCATTTACAGTGGGGCAAAAAAGTATTTAGTCAGCCAATTGTGCAAATTCTCCCACTTAAAAATATGAGAGAGGCCTGTAATTTTCATCATAGGTACATTTCAACTATGAGAGACAGAATGAGAGAGAAAATCCAGAAAATCACATTGTCTGATTCTTAAAGAATTTATTTGCAAATTATGGTGGAAAAAATAAGTATTTGGTCACCTACAAAACAGCAAGATTTCTGGCTCTCACAGACCTGTAACTTCTTCTTTAAGAGGCTTCTCTGTCCTCCACTCGTTACCTGTATTAATGGCACCAGTTTGAACTGGTTATCAGTATAAAAGACACCTGTCCACAACCTCAAACAGTCAGACTCCAAAATCCACTATGGCCAAGACCAAAGAGCTGTCAAAGGACATATAATTGTAGACCTGCACCAGGCTGGGAAGACTGAATCTGCAATAGGTAAGCAGCTCGGTGTGAAGAAATCAACTGTGGGAGCAATTATTAGAAAATGGAAGACATACAAGACCACTGATAATCTCCCTCGATTAAGCCAGCACATGTCCGGGCCCGTCTGAAGTTTGCTAGAGAGCATTTGGATGATCCAGAAGAGGATTGGGAGAATGTCATATGGTCAAACGAAACTAAAATATAACTTTTTGGTAAAAACTCAACTTGTCGTGTTTCGAGGAGAAAATGCGGAGTTGCATCCAAAGAACACCATACCTACTGTGAAGCTGTTTTTATGCAAAGGGACCAGGACGACTGATCGGTGTAAAGGAAGGAATGAATGGGGCCATGTATTGTGAGATTGTGAGTAAAAACCTCCTTCCATCAGCAAGGGCATTGAAGATGAAGCTTGGCTGGGTCTTTCAGCATGACAATGATCCCCAACACACCGCCCGGGCAACGAAGGAGTGGCTTCGCAAGAAGCATTTCAAGGTCCTGGAGTGACCTAGCCAGTCTCCAGATCTCAACCCCATAGAAAATCTTTGGAGGGAGTTTAAAAAATCTGTGTTGTCCAGTGACAGCCCCAAAACAACACTCCTCTAGAGGAGATCTGCATGGAGGAATGGGCCAAACTACCAGCAACAGTGTGGAAAAACCTTGTGGAGACTTACAGAAAACCTTTGACCTCTGTCATTGCCAACAAAGGGTATATAACAAAGTATTGAGATTAACTTTTGTTATTGACCAAATACTTATTTTCCACCATCATTTGCAAATAAATTCTTTAAAAATCAGATTTGTCGTCTCATTCTGTCTCTCATAGTTGAAGTGTACCTATGATGAAAATGACAGGCCTCTCTCATCTTTTTAAGTGGGAGAACTTGCACAATTGGTGGCTGACTAAATACTTTTTTGCCCCGTTGCATTTAGGGAATTTGGAAACAATATCTAAAAGTATGAATTTGAAGGCAATACGAGCAATGCAATTGTATTTCTGTATTCTCTTTTTCTTTCTATATACCCCTGACATGTTTGGTTATGCACTCTTGTTTGTAGAATATACTTGGTTCTCAATGTTTTTTTGTTTTGTTTTTTTTTAAAACAAAAAAAAAGCAGAATAACACAGTAATGCATTTATGATTATGACACCCTGAAGTCACTCTCCGTAGTTTGAGCGTCCCTGTCCCACGCCTCCCGGCTAATCATTACAGCTCCTCAACAATCATTACACCACCAACACCACTGACTCGCTCTCGAAATCTCAGTTTGCTTTCACACCACTGTTTCACACCACTGTCTCCCTGAGAAGAAGCATGGCGGTGGAAGAGGAGGCTGGCAGACCCACATGGAGCAGGCAGATTGAGTTCACCCTGGCTGGGATCGGGTGTGCGGTGGGACTGGGGAACATCTGGAGGTTCCCGTACCTGTGCTACCGGAGCGGTGGAGGTAAGACATGCCACTTAACTCCTCATCGCTTACAAAGAGTAACTGACCAGTACAACTTGAAACCGGTCTGAAGATGTTTTACCCCTCATGGCTCAGAGTATTTTATTAAGATACACATTTTTATTGGGCCTTTGGTGTGGAAAAACAGGCATTGTGAAGCCATGCACATGTCTATATGACAGCAGAGTTTATCTACTGTTGTTATTTAACACTTTCACCTTTACCTTTCAGACTGTAAAAGTTAGAATGACCACACATCAACACAGTGGATACATGAGTTTATCTGTAACTGTGATTGTGTGAAAGATCAACAGAGCAACAATGACACTGCAATCCCTCTCAGATCACACTTGACATGTTTATTGCTATAATGTTTGTTAATGTGAGCTAGAAATGTTTATATACACACACAATATACATTATATATATATATGTTCATATATTTATGTTCATATATATATATATATACACACACTATATTGCCCAAAGTTTTGTGACGCCTGCCTTTACATGCACATGAACTGTAACGCCATCCCATTCTTAATCCGTAGGGTTTAATATGGAGTTACAGCTCTAACAGCTTCAGCTCTTCTAGGAAGGCTTTCCTCAAGGTTTAGGAGTGTGTTCATGGGAAATCTTCTAGAAGCGCATTTGTGAGGTCAGGCACTGATGTTGGACGAGAAGGCCTGGCTCTCAGTCTCCGCTCTAATTCATCCCAAAGGTGTTCTATCGGCTTGAGGTCAGGACTCAAGTTCCTCCACACCAAACTCGCTCATCCGTGTCTTTATGACGCTTTGTGCACTGGTCAGTCATGCTGGGACAGGAAGGGGCCGTCCCCAAACTGTTCCCACAAAGTTGGGAGCATGAAATTGTCAAAAATGTCTTGGTGAAGCATTAAGAGTTCCTTTCACTGGAACTAAGGGGCCAACCCCTGAAAAACAACCCCATCCCATAATCCCCCCTCCACCAAACTTTACACTTGGCACAATGTAGTCAGGCGAGTCCAGTTCTCCTGGCAACCGCCAAACCCAGACTCGTCCATGGGATTGTCAGACAGAGAAACCTGATTGGTCACTCAGAGAACACGTCTCCACTGCTCTAGAGTCCAGTGGCGGTGCGCTTTACCCCACTGCATCCCACGCTTTGCATTGCACTAGGTGATGTAAGGCTTGGATGAGCTGCTCGGCCATGGAAACCCATTCCATGAAGCTCTACACACTGTTCTTGAGCTCATCTGAAGGCCACAGAAGTTTGGAGGTCTCTCTTGACTTTGCAGATAGTTGGCGACTTCTGTGACCCTCAGCATGCGCTGACCCCGCTCTGTGATTTTACTGAGTTGCTGTTGTTCCCAATTGCTACCACTAACAGTTGAGCGTGGAATATTTAGTAGTGAGGAAATTTCACGAATGGACTTATTGCACAGGGTGGGTGTCCAAAAACTTTTGGCAATATAGTGCGTGTGTGTGTGTGTGTGTATATATATATATTAAAGAACTTATATTTTAAAAGTTTTTCTATATCACCATCTGGTTTGACAAGCTTCCGTTATGATAAAGTAGAACTGGACTGTATGTGGTCACCTGTGCATCTGTCAGTGAACTGTTGTTGTGGTCACCGGCGTCCTCAGGTGCGTTCCTGGTGCCATACCTGCTCATGCTGGTGGTGCTGGGGATCCCTCTGCTGCACATGGAGCTGACGCTGGGCCAGTACCTGAGGAGGGGGCCCGTCCTGGCCCTGACCAAAGCCTGTCCCCTGCTGAAAGGTCACAGCGCATTAACGCATGCATAATCATGACGAGATTAACTGCTGTACACAATGAAAATGTTTTGACAAACAAGTCATTCAGATCCATATAATTGTCACTGATAATGATTAGATGATATGAGAATATATGGTTCAGTACGGAGACTAAAGGTTAGTAACCTGTAATCAATCTATCCAGGTGTTGGCATGGCAACGGTGGCCATCTCGTTCATCATGTGCACATACTATAATATAATCATCACATGGGCGCTGTACTATATGTTCAGCTCGTTTCGAAGCGAGCTGCTCTGGGAAAACTGCAATAACACATGGAACACGGCCAACTGCACCGACCAGGTGACCAACAGCTCCTTCGCCTCCACCGCCAGCCAGCAGTTCTTCAAGTGTGTTCACACCACACCCCCACCCCTCTTCTTATTCTTCTTCTTCTTCTTATTGATTTCAGGGCCGTAACCATCATAGACAAAAATCAAGCCCTTATTTCTATAGTGCTTTATACAATACAGCAACTATCAGATACAGATTTTCAGAGTGGTTCACGTAGCAAGTGCCAAAACTTTTACCAAGTTTCGTACCATTCCGATGACATAAAAATGTCAAAATATATATATAAAAAATGTTGGGTCAAAAATGACGAAAAGCACCAGAGGGTTAAAAGTATATTATTTACCAAATAATTATTCTTTTTAAAAGTATGCATAAGTGTACTTCTTTTTCACAAGGGACATTTTGTCAAATTTCATGTGATTCATAATTGAATGTGATGTTTGGCCATATGATTAAGACATTAAGACATGGTTACGGCCTTGCTTGACTGGTCAGTGAAGTGTTCTGATGTTGACTGCAGTGTGTGTGTGTGTGTGGCTCTTTCAGTCTTAAAGTGCTGGAGAGGACCAGCGGTGTAGATGAGACGGGCACCTTGAGATGGGAGCTCTTCCTCCTGCTTCTGCTGGCCTGGATCCTCATCTACCTCTGCATCTTTAAAGGGGTCAAATCCACTGGGAAGGTAAGAAATAAAACACAACAGTCATCATCACGCATTATAAATTACTGTATGTAATCGGATTACTTTTCCAAGTAACTAGGAAAGTAATGCACTACTTTTAAATTTACAACAAAATATCATTTTTTTCTCAGCAAATTACCCCATGTTGAATCGTGAGTAAGTGCAGAGGCGTTGTGTGTGAGCATGATGGGTATTGTAGCTCTAGACTAAATGTGAGCAACAGTGAAATGCAAACTTAGAATATGACGCAAACCTGCAATAATTAAATATGTTAAATAACACAAATATACTTTATGTATTTAATCTCACTTTATTAGCCAACGTCTTTGCTGCAGACCTTCAATGTTTCAATTCGGCCATGAATAACTTTAGATAAATATCACATTTGTGTTTCATTTTTGTGACTTTTTTTTTTTGATTTGTTGCTGAAGTAAGAGTGAAGTGAAAGGTTTGTTTGAGCTGCGCCCTCTACTGTACAAGCATGGATTTGCATTTCCTTCAGCACGAGGCTTATTTATTTTACTTTTGGTGTGAAAGTGCCTTTACATTTACTAAAAACAGAACTTTGTTGTTATTAAAAAACGAAAAACAAGTCCAGACAAAGTAACGCAAAAGTAATGTAACACATTACTATCCACAAAAGTAACTAAGTAATGCAATTAGTACATTTTTAGGGAGTTACACAATATTGTAACACATTACTTTCCACAAAAGTAACTAAGTAATGCAATTAGTTACATTTGAGGGAGATACACAATATTGTAACACATTACTTTCCACAAAAGTAACTAAGTAATGCAACTAGTTACATTTGAGGGAGTTACACAATATTGTAACACATTACTTTCCACAAAAGTAAATAAGTAATCCAACTAGTTACATCATTAGGGAGTTACACAATATTTTTACATTACTTTCCACAAAAGTAACTAAGTAATGCAATTAGTTACATTTGAGGGAGTTACACAATATTGTAACACATTACTTTCCACAAAAGTAAATAAGTAATCCAACTAGTTACATCATTAGGGAGTTACACAATATTGTAACACATTACTTTCCACAAAAGTAACTAAGTAATGCAACTAGTTACATTTGAGGGAGTTACACAATATTGTAACACATTACTTTCCACAAAAGTAACTAAGTAATGCAACTAGTTACATCATTAGGGAGTTACACAATATTGTAACATTACTTTCCACAAAAGTAACTAAGTAATGCAACTAGTTACATTTGAGGGAGTTACACAATATTGTAACACATTACTTTCCACAAAAGTAAATAAGTAATCCAACTAGTTACATCATTAGGGAGTTACATAATATTGTAACACATTACTTTCCACAAAAGTAACTAAGTAATGCAACTAGTTACATTATTAGGGAGTTACACAATATAGTAACACATTACTTTCCACAAAAGTAACTAAGTAATGCAACTAGTTACATCATTAGGGAGTTACACAATATTGTAACACATTACTTTCCACAAAAGTAACTAAGTAATGCAATTAGTTACATTTGAGGGAGTTACACAATATTGTAACACATTACTTTCCACAAAAGTAAATAAGTAATCCAACTAGTTACATCATTAGGGAGTTACACAATATTGTAACACATTACTTTCCACAAAAGTAAATAAGTAATCCAACTAGTTACATCATTAGGGAGTTACACAATATTTTAACATTACTTTCCACAAAAGTAACTAAGTAATGCAACTAGTTACATTATTAGGGAGTTACACAATATTGTACATTACTTTCCACAAAAGTAACTAAGTAATGCAACTAGTTACATTATTAGGGAGTTACACAATATAGTAACACATTACTTTCCACAAAAGTAACTAAGTAATGCAACTAGTTACATCATTAGGGAGTTACACAATATTGTAACACATTACTTTCCACAAAAGTAATTAAGTAATGCAACTAGTTACATTATTAGGGAGTTACACAACATTGTAACACATTACTTTCCACAAAAGTAACTAAGTAATGCAACTAGTTACATTTGAGGGAGTTACACAATATTGTAACACATTACTTTCCACAAAAGTAAATAAGTAATCCAACTAGTTACATCATTAGGGAGTTACATAATATTGTAACACATTACTTTCCACAAAAGTAACTAAGTAATGCAACTAGTTACATTATTAGGGAGTTACACAATATAGTAACACATTACTTTCCACAAAAGTAACTAAGTAATGCAACTAGTTACATCATTAGGGAGTTACACAATATTGTAACACATTACTTTCCACAAAAGTAACTAAGTAATGCAATTAGTTACATTTGAGGGAGTTACACAATATTGTAACACATTACTTTCCACAAAAGTAAATAAGTAATCCAACTAGTTACATCATTAGGGAGTTACACAATATTGTAACACATTACTTTCCACAAAAGTAAATAAGTAATCCAACTAGTTACATCATTAGGGAGTTACACAATATTTTAACATTACTTTCCACAAAAGTAACTAAGTAATGCAACTAGTTACATTATTAGGGAGTTACACAATATTGTAACACATTACTTTCCACAAAAGTAACTAAGTAATGCAACTAGTTACATTATTAGGGAGTTACACAATATAGTAACACATTACTTTCCACAAAAGTAACTAAGTAATGCAACTAGTTACATCATTAGGGAGTTACACAATATTGTAACACATTACTTTCCACAAAAGTAATTAAGTAATGCAACTAGTTACATTATTAGGGAGTTACACAACATTGTAACACATTACTTTCCACAAAAGTAACTAAGTAATGCAATTAGTTAAATTTTTAGGGAGTTACACAATATTGTAACATTACTTTCCACAAAAGTAACTAAGTAATGCAATAATTTACATTATTAGGGAGTTACACAATATTGTCACACATCACTTTTAAAAGTTACTTTCCACAGTTACTTTTTTTCCAGGTATTATTATTTACATGTCATAAAAACCATGTGCATTCCTGCAAGACATGAACAGATGGAAAACACATCAATCGTCGTCATGCACTGCATTAATATTTGTGCCTTACATTATTTTAATGCCAATTAAACTCACCTTTGTAAGCTGATCTGTGTGTGTGCGTCACAGGTTGTGTACTTCACCGCTCTGTTTCCATACGTGATCCTTCTGGCTCTGCTGATCAATAACGTGCAGCTGCCCGGAGCCATAGACGGCATCCGCTTCTTCATCATACCCGAGTGGGACAAGCTCCTTAATGTGGAGGTGGGTAGTAAATGACAAATAGGGCTGATATAGGTAATACATTACAATCATTTATAATTAAAAATACGACTATTTTGATTAGTTTGACACACAAACAGCTATTACTGCGTTTAGTTCCTAGGTGAAAAAACAAAATAATGTGCATAAACAATGTTTTATGTATTATTGTTGTGACTACAGTGCAAGAAATAATTTCTAGTACAAATATCTAGATACATTTACTCAAGAATGACAAGATATCGTCTTCTTTTATGAAAATGTTATGCTTAAAACAAGAACAATTATCTTCCAATAAGGTCAGAGTAATAAACTTAATTCAAAAAGTTATTTTTCTGACCCCTTTTGGCAGATATGTGTTCTTGTTTTAAGCAAAAACTCACTTCATTTGGATAAAATCTTTTATTTTGCTTAGAGTAAATGCTGTCAAATTTATAAATCGCGATTAATCGCATCCAAAATAAAACCCTAAATCGTGTGTTTACATAATATATAAATACATTTTATAATATATTTGTAACGATTCACCAGTGTGAGTGCCCCGATCACCACCAGAGGATACTCCAACCCGGACTGTAATTTCATCATTGACTACATCACCCATAATCCTTTGCCAGGACTCATTAGCACTCACTGTTTACACCTGTGTCTCATTTAACTCACTATCTCTGCTTATATCTGGCCTGTTCACCCGGTCAAGGTTTTGTATCTGTTGCTACTGCATTTCTGAGCGTTCTCCCCAGTTTCTTGTCTTTCAGTTTCTGGATTACCCTTTTGCCCATGTTCCCTTCAATGTTGTGTTTGTTTGTCTGGACTGCCTGTGTATGACCTTTTGCCTGTACTCTTGACTATGATTGTGGATTACCCTTTCAATAAAGCTGCGTTTGGATCCTCAACCTGTGTCTCTCAAAGCAGTTCATAACAGATACAAAACCTTGCAATGAGTGACCGGGTGAACAGGCTGAGATATAGGCAGAGATAGTGAGTTAAATGAGACACAGGTGTAAACAGTGAGTGCTGATGAGTCCGGGCAAAGGATTATGGGTGATGTAGTCTATGATGGAATGACCGTCCGGGTTGGAGTGTCCTCTGGTGGTGATCGGGGCACTCACACTGGTGAATCGTTATAAATATATTATAATATGTATTTATATATTATGTAAACACACTATTTTGGATTTAGGGTTTTATTTTGGATGCGATTAATCGCGATTTATCAATTTGACAGCATTTACTCTAAGCAAAATAAAAGATTTTATCCATATTAAGTGAGTTTTTGCTTAAAACAAGAACACATATCTGCCAAAAGGGGTCAGAAAAATAACTTTTGAATTAAGTTTATTACTCTGACCTTATTGGAAGATAATTGTTCTTGTTTTAAGCATAACATTTTCATAAAACAAGACGATATCTTGCAATTCTCGAGTAAATGTATCGAGATATTAGTACTAGAAATTATTTTCTTGGTGGTGATCAGGGTTACAATTGTTACAATATTATAATAGTATTATAGTATATATAAATACACACACATGCATTTAAGACAATTTTGTGATATTTATATATAATATAAATATATACATGCAAATATTTCTTAAATATAAACATGAATGAGTGTGTATTTCATATATACTCTACATAATAATTATACACAGTACACACACATTTATTATGTAAACACAAACTTTAATTTTGGATGCAATTAATCGCGATTAATCAATTTCACAGCACTAATCCTGAGTTAAGAAATGTTTGATATTTTCAGTGCTGGAACGCAGTACCTGCACTTCTATATTTTACTCTTAAGCGTACCTGCACTTTTTCTTGCGTACCGCTACTTCTCGCCTTTATAACGATCAATTGTCTGTGCAATATGACTGTGACTGAAGCCCAATTGTTTAATGAAGTGTGTAGGAATCACTGTAGGTGCGTTCACCTGCGCGCTCCAAAAGTGTTCAGATTTGCACGAGCCGCGAAGCTGATGATAAAATGTGCGGCCCATTTGAATTCTATTTAGAAAGTCCAACATGAGCTAAAACATCCACTAAAATGACTGATGAAAAGAGGGGAAAACCTCATCCTGCAAGCTTTATAAACTCATGATGACCATGTTGTGTATTTACGAAATGCAAATGGTCTTTTCTGCAGTTTTACCCATAGACTGTAAACAAAATATGGACGTATTGTCCGTGACGTCACCTATAGGATTCTGAAGAGCAGTTTTGAAGCGTAAAGTCAGGACGAGTTGGCCGTCGCCATCTTGTCAGCTCCCAGATAACAGAAAATGGGCAAAGAGGCGGGACGTGGGCGGAGCTGAGGCGACGACTAACAGACAGCAGACAAACGGCAATCCACCTGTCACTCAAAGTGGCCACGCCCTTAATTATGCAGAACTTTAAGGCTTTATATAATGTAAACGAATGAGTTATAATAAACCCCCCCCCCCCCTCACAGTCGTCATGAAGGGCAAAATTAGCCGTACAGACCAAAAGCACAGTTTGTCCCAGACTGTAAACATGTGTTCTTCTGCTGTAAAGTTGTGCATTTTAACATGAGCTCAATGAGATTTTGTTCCTTCTGGAGTCTGTCTCTAGTGGCCAGTCCATGAACTGCAGTTTAAGTCTCTTCAGTATCGGCTTCAAGAGAAACTGCGGGAAAAAGTGTGTGTAGTTATACATTATGTTTGCTTCATATTAACATTGTGTAATGTGTGTGTTTAGGTATGGATTAATGCGGCAGCTCAAATCTTTAACTCCATTGGGATTGGCTTCGGCTCGCTGATGGCGATGTCCAGCTACAACAACTTCAACAACAATGTCCTCAAGTTTGTATTATCATCATCATCATCATCATCATCATCATCATATGGTTTAAATACTGTGAATCATGTTGCATACAACATACCATCTCTAATCTACTTTCCTGCAGATAAAGTTACATAAAATCTGTAGCTGTATTTGTGCATATCACTCTAGAGCAAAGGTCACTGATAATTCATTTATTGCTCTAATGAATTTATATGCCAGGCATTTAATATTATGTCAGCAGGGTTCAATGTGTACTGATGATTTTCACTGACATTATTCTCATATGGTAACACTTTAGTTTAAGGTCCAATTCTCACTATTAACTAGTTGCGTATTAGCATACACGTTACTGGGATATTGGCTGTTTTTAGTCATTATAAAGCACATATTAAAGGGTTAGTTCACCTAAAAATGAAAATAAGGTCATTTATTACTCACCCTCATGCCATCCGTAAGACCTCCGTTCATCTTCGGCACACAAATGAAGGTATTTGTGTTGAAATCTGAAGGCTCAGTGCGACTTCCATAGCGAGCAAAGCAATTTACAATCTCAAGACCCATTAATGTGCTAAAAACATATTTAAATCAGTCCATGTGAGTACAGTGGTTCAATATTAATATTATAAAGCCACGATAATATTTTTGGTGCCCCAAAAAAAACCCTAAATAACGACTTATATAGTGAAAACCGATTTCAAAACACTGCTGCATGAAGATTCGAACCGTTATGAATCAGCGAGTCGATTCTGTGGTTCGGAGCATATCGAATCAGCGAGTCGATTCAGGGGTTCGGAGCGTATCGAATCAGCGAGTCGATTCAGTGGTTTAGAACATATCGAATCAGCGAGTCGATTCAGTGGTTCAGAGCATATCGAATCAGCGAGTCGATTCAGGGGTTCGGAGCGTATCGAATCAGCGAGTCGATTCAGTGGTTTAGAACATATCGAATCAGCGAGTCGATTCAGTGGTTCAGAGCATATCGAATCAGCGAGTCGATTCAGTGGTTCAGAGTATATCGAATCAGCGAGTCGATTCAGTGGTTCGGAGTATATCGAATCAGCGAGTCGATTCAGTGGTTCGGAGCGTATCGAATCAGCGAGTCGATTCAGTGGTTCGGAGCATATCGAATCAGCGAGTCGATTCAGTGGTTCGGAGCGTATCGAATCAGCGAGTCGATTCAGTGGTTCGGAGCATATCGAATCAGCGAGTCGATTCAGCGAGTCGATTCAGTGGTTCGGAGCATATCGAATCAGCGAGTCGATTCAGTGGTTCGGAGCATATCGAATCAGCGAGTCGATTCAGTGGTTCGGAGTATATCGAATCAGCGAGTCAATTCAGTGGTTCGGAGTATATCGAATCAGCGAGTCGATTCAGTGGTTCGGAGTATATCGAATCAGCGAGTCGATTCAGTGGTTCGGAGTGTATCGAATCAGCGAGTCGATTCAGTGGTTCGGAGCATATCGAATCACCGAGTCGATTCAGTGGTTCGGAGTATATCGAATCAGCGAGTCGATTCAGTGGTTCGGAGTATATCAAATCAGCGAGTCGATTCAGTGGTTCGGAGTATATCGAATCAGCGAGTCGATTCAGTGGTTCGGAGCGTATCGAATCAGTGAGTCGATTCAGTGGTTCGGAGTATATTGAATCAGCGAGTCGATTCAGTGGTTCGGAGTATATTGAATCAGCGAGTCGATTCAGTGGTTCGGAGCATATCGAATCAGCGAGTCGATTCAGTGGTTCGGAGCATATCGAATCAGCGAGTCGATTCAGTGGTTCGGAGCGTATCGAATCAGCGAGTCGATTCAGTGGTTCGGAGCATATCGAATCAGCGAGTCGATTCAGTGGTTCGGAGTATACAGAATCAGCGAGTCGATTCAGTGGTTCGGAGTATATCGAATCAGCGAGTCGATTCAGTGGTTCGGAGTATATCGAATCAGCGAGTCGATTCAGTGGTTCGGAGTATATCGAATCAGCGAGTCGATTCAGTGGTTCGGAGCGTATCGAATCAGCGAGTCGATTCAGTGGTTCGGAGCGTATCAAATCAGCGAGTCGATTCAGTGGTTCGGAGTATATCGAATCAGCGAGTCGATTCAGTGGTTCAGAGTATATCGATTCAGCAAGTCAATTCAGTGGTTCAGAGCGTATCGAATCAGCGAGTCGATTCAGTGGTTCGGAGCGTATCGAAACAGCGAGTCGATTCAGTGGTTCGGAGCGTATCGAAACAGCGAGTCGATTCAGTGGTTCGGAGCGTATCGAAACAGCGAGTCGATTCAGTGGTTCGGAGCGTATCGAAACAGCGAGTCGATTCAGTGGTTCGGAGCGTATCGAAACAGCGAGTCGATTCAGTGGTTCGGAGCGTATCGAATCAGCGAGTCGATTCAGTGGTTCGGAGCGTATCGAATCAGCGAGTCGATTCAGTGGTTCGGAGTATATCGAATCAGCGAGTCGATTCAGTGGTTCGGAGCGTATCGAATCAGCGAGTCGATTCAGTGGTTCGGAGTATATCGACTCAGCGAGTCGATTCAGTGGTTCGGAGCGTATCGAATCAGCGAGTCGATTCAGTGGTTCGGAGCGTATCGAATCAGCGAGTCGGTTCAGTGGTTCGGAGCGTATCGAATCAGCGAGTCGATTCAGTGGTTTGGAGCGCCAAAGTCACGTGATTTTAGCAGTTTGGCGGTTTGACACGCGATCCGAATCATGATTCGACTCGCTGATTTGACACACTCAGAAGCTTCATGAAGCAGTGTTTTGAAATAGGTTATCACTATATAAGTCGTTATTTAGTTTTTTTGGCATACCAAAAATATTCTTGTGGCTTTATAATATTAATATTGAACCACTGTACTCACATGGACTGATTTAAATATGTGTTTAATACATTAATGGATCTTGAGAGTGTAAATGCAGGCCTCACTGAGCCTTCAGATTTCAACACAAATGAACGGAGGTCTTATGGGTGTGGAACGGCATGAGGGTGAGGAATAAATCACATTATTTTCATTTTTGGGTGAACTAACCCTTTAATGCCTTATTCTGCATGACCATATTCTATATAATCCTACCCAATACCGAAACGAACTTAACAAGCAGTCATTAGGAGCTTATTGAGGCTAAAGTCATGTCTAACAGTGAGAATCCGACTCTAAACTAAAGTGTGACCTCTCATATTCATCATGTTTTTTTTATTCCTGTCACTGTAGAGACACTCTGGCCATTTCCATCACCAATTCCTTGACGAGTATTTTAGCTGGATTCGTCATTTTTTCTGCATTTGGCTACATGTCGCACCTTCAGAATGTGCCGGTCAGTGAAATCGCAGTGGACGGTGGGTTATTTCAGTGCTGATTCCTTTACTTTGTTGTTTTTAATCATGGAAGAACTTAAATAGCCCTGATAAATGTGCTTCATGTTGTGTTTTATAACTATCCTCCATGCAGGTCCAGGTCTGGTGTTCGTGGTTTACCCACAAGCCTTTGTGACGATGCCTGTTGCTCCTCTGTGGGCCGTTCTCTTCTTCTTCATGTTGCTCTGCCTCGGGCTCGACAGTCAGGTAAAATGACAACACTCACTCTTCTTTTTCCTTCCATCGGGTCATTTTGACCCGAAGCTCATTTTTAAATTAATTTTTTTAATTGAGTGTTCATCGAAGTGGTCCAAGACTTTTGTTGTTCTTGAGCCACAGATACACACTAAAACAATTGTCTGGATTCGGGAAAAAAAGTAACAAATCCTTCCCTCGCGGTTCAATTTGACCCCCTTAGGAATGTGATGAATGCTTCAGTACACGTACAAACACCTACAAAAAATTTCAAGCTAAAACGATGATTGTATAATGTTTATATGTGTATCTGAATGCATTCTGAAGAGAAACTGACTTTAGGACCCAGCGGAACAGCTCATCCGCTCCATATAGAGCTATAAGGTCAGCAGAGACACCCAATGTGAGGCATTGTGAGCTGAATTAAGAGGATATTGTGGGTTATTTTGATCCTAATATTGTGTTGGTCCCACTGTTGATGCCAAAACAGCCCTGACCCATCGAGGCATGGACTCTACCTTCTATCAGAACCAGCATTAACTTCTTGAGCAGTTTGAGCTCCTGTAGCTCGTCTGTTTGATCGGCCCACACGGGCCAGCCTTCACTCCCCACGTGCATCAATGAGCCGCCCATGACCCTGTGGCCGGTTCTCCACTGTTCCTTCTTTGGAGCACTTCTGATAGAGACTGACCACTGCAGACCGGGAACATTTGGAGATGCTCTGACCATCAGTCGTCTAGCCTTGTCAAACTCGCTCAAATCCTCACGCTTGCCCATTTCTCCTGCTTCTAACACATCAACTCTGAGGACAACATGTTCACTTGCCGCCTAATATATCCCACCCACTAACAGAAGATGAAGAGATCATCAGAGTTATTCACTTCACCGGTCATAATGTTATGCCTGATTGGTGAACAGTTAACTGTAATTTATCCCTGTGATCAAAGCTGAATTTTCATCATCATTACTCCAGTCTTCAGTGTCACATGACCCTTCAGAAAACGTTCTAATATGATGATTTGCAACGTTTATGATTATTATCAATGTTGAAAACAGATGAGCTGCTTAATATTTCTGTGGAAACCTTGACATGTCGTCTTTTTCAGAATTATTTGATGAATAGAAAAATAATTTTTTGTAACAATTTAATGCATTAGTAGCTATGTTTCCATCCCCCTATTTTATGCACGTTTTGGGATGTTGCATAAAAAACACTGGATCGAAACATAAACAATGCGATCAATTGAGGCGGATACACTTTTATCCGATAAGAAGACCAAGTTAGAAACACAATTACTGAATAAATCCCTCGATCCACAACCAGAAACTCATGAGCTTCAACAGAGGATGTGATTGGATAACTGGACTAATCAGCGGACCAATCACATCGCAGCATCTCAAATGTGTGGTTCTGAAAGGCCCGAGTCAAAGTCTGTGATCAGAATGATTTGGTTTAACTCCTCCAGAAGCGTCTCAACGATTGCGTTCCCAGTCGTCTAGCCTTGTCAAACTCGCTCAAATCCTCACGCTTGCCCATTTCTCCTGCTTCTAACACATCAACTCTGAGGACAAAATGTTCACTTGCTGCCTAATATATCCCACCCACTAACAGGAGATGAAGAGATAATCAGTGTTATTCACTTCACCAGTCATAATGTTATGCCTGATTGGTGTACAGTTCAGTGCAAGTCTTTCATATCGGCTACATAATATTATAATAAGAATCATAATTGTGTGTTTGGGACATGGATTTTAATGGTGAGACTTGTTTTTATAATCAGGCTCTCAAAAATGATATTAATTTTCACATCTAGATTTATCGGCTTTAAAATATGAAGAATTATTACATCGAAATGTTCATATCGGTGTTTATATATATTGGAGTGAAATGAACATGGACATGTCTATCATGACTGAAGACAGATAAAAGCTAAAACTGTTACATCTGTGATTTATAATTCATAAAATGCGAGCTGTTCATTCACAGTTCGTCTGATAAAACATTAAGCAACACATGCACGAATGTTTTCTGGAGGAATGCAGTTTGAATGATTTCACAGAAATCACAGTAACACACTGTTAAACTTTACCTTCTGTTGTTGTGCTGCTGTCTGTAGTTTGCCATGGTGGAGGTGATGGTGACCAGTCTGCTGGACAGTTACAGTAAGCCCATACTGAAGCACCTCAAACGCAAGGAGTTTCTTGTGCTCGCCGTCTGCTGTGCGGCGTTCCTTCTGGGCATCCCTCATGTCATGCAGGTTACAGGATCACTTTTATCTTATGCTTAGCTTTTATACAAACATTAAAAATTGAGAAACCCTTGTTATTAGCGACACCGGTGGCCGTTCAGTGAACTGCTCATTCACACATAACATACAAAAGACTGAACGTGATTCAAGACCCCGATATACTCAGGGCCAAGCTCTTTCCATTCTTTGCTTAGAAGTAAAAATAACATATATAATAGCGTTATGAGTTGCACGCTTTCCTCTCAATAACAAAATAAACACAACAAAAATGAGAAAACAGCCGTTCAGAAAGCATCTGAGCGATGAGCATCATGACAACAACATGCTAATAATGTTAACAATGTGTTAAAAAATGCTAACAGCATGCTAATTCATGCTACCAATGACCTAAATCATGTTTGCAACATGCTAATTTGTGTTAGCAATGTGATAAAACATGCTAATGTATGTAAGTGTGAAAACATGCTAATTAATGCTAACAGTGTTAAAACATGATAATTAATGACAACAACATGCTAATTCATGTTAGCAAGGTGTTAAAACATGCTAGCAACAAATGCTAATTCATGCTACAAATCACCTAAATCATGATTGCAACATGCTAATTCATGTTAGCAATGTGTTAAAACATGCTAATTTTTGTAAGTGTTAAAACATACTAATTCATACTAGCAACGTGTTTAAACATGTTATCAACATGCTAGTTCATGCTACCACTGACCTAAATCATGTTTGCAAAATGCTAATTTGTGTTAGCAATGTGTTAAAACATGCTAATGTATGTAAGTGTTAAAACATACTAATTCATACTAGCAACGTGTTAAAACATGTTATCAACATGCTAATTCATGCTACCACTGACCTAAATCATGTTTGTAAAATGCTAATTCATGTTAACAATGTGTTAAAACATGATGACAACATACTAATCCTTGTTACCAATGAGCTAAATAGTGTTAGCAAAACATGCTAAAACATGCAGAACATATATAATAGCGAACATCCCATCGGCGTCCATGAGCGCCGTTTAGATGAATATATGCGAATATGAGTTGCACGCTTTCCTCTCAATAACAAAATAAACACAACAAAAATGAGAAAACAGCCGTTCAGAAAGCATCTGATCATAGAGATGTGGATCTTTGTGATTCACCGTCCACAGATGAGCTCACTAAGTTTGATTATAAAGTATATTTGAGACTATAGACTGTATAGATGTCACTGTGAGACTATAGACTGTATAGATGTGACTGTGAGACTATAGACTGTATAGATGTGACTGTGAGACTCTAGACTGTATAGATGTCACTGTGAGACTATAGACTGTATAGATGTGACTGTGAGACTATAGACTGTATAGATGTGACTGTGAGACTATAGACTGTATAGATGTGACTGTGAGACTATAGACTGTATAGATGTCACTGTGAGACTATAGACTGTATAGATGTGACTGTGAGACTATAGACTGTATAGATGTGACTGTGAGACTATAGACTGTATAGATGTCACTGTGAGACTATAGACTGTATAGATGTCACTGTGAGACTATAGACTGTATAGATGTCACTGTGAGACTATAGACTGTATAGATGTCACTGTGAGACTATAGACTGTATAGATGTCACTGTGAGACTATAGATTGTATAGATGTGACTGTGAGACTCTAGACTGTGAGACTATAGACTGTATAGATGTGACTGTGAGACTATAGACTGTATAGATGTGACAGACTCTAGACTGTATAGATGTGACTGTGAGACTCTAGACTTTATAGATGTGACTGTGAGATTATAGACTGTATAGATGTGACTGTGAGACTATAGACTGTATAGATGTCACTGTGAGACTATAGATTGTATAGATGTCACTGTGAGACTATAGACTGTATAGATGTCACTGTGAGACTATAGACTGTATAGATGTGACTGAGAGACTATAGACTGTATAGATGTGACTGTGAGACTCTAGACTGTATAGATGTGACTGAGACTATAGACTGTATAGATGTGACTGAGACTATAGACTGTATAGATGTGACTGTGAGACTCTAGACTTTATAGATGTGACTGTGAGACTATAGACTGTATATATGTGACTGTGAGACTATAGATTGTATAGATGAGACTGTGAGATTATAGACTGTATAGATGTGACTGTGAGACTCTAGACTGTATAGATGTGACTGAGACTATAGACTGTATAGATGTGACTGTGAGACTCTAGACTTTATAGATGTGACTGTGAGACTATAGACTGTATATATGTCACTGTGAGACTATAGATTGTATAGATGAGACTGTGAGATTATAGACTGTATAGATGTGACTGTGAGACTATAGACTGTATAGATGTGACTGTGAGACTATAGATTGTATAGATGTGACTGTGAGACTATAGACTGTATAGATGTCACTGTGAGACTATAGATTGTATAGATGTGACTGTGAGACTCTAGACTGTATAGATGTCACTGTGAGACTATAGACTGTATAGATGTGACTGTGAGATTATAGACTGTATAGATGTGACTGTGAGACTATAGACTGTATAGATGAGACTGTGAGATTATAGACTGTATAGATGTGACTGTGAGACTATAGACTGTATAGATGTCACTGTGAGACTATAGATTGTATAGATGTGACTGTGAGACTATAGACTGTATAGATGTCACTGTGAGACTATAGATTGTATAGATGTGACTGTGAGACTCTAGACTGTATAGATGTCACTGTGAGACTATAGACTGTATAGATGTGACTGTGAGACTATAGACTATATAGATGTGACTGTGAGACTCTAGACTTTATAGATGTGACTGTGAGATTATAGACTGTATAGATGTGACTGTGAGACTATAGACTGTATAGATGTCACTGTGAGACTATAGATTGTATAGATGTGACTGTGAGACTCTAGACTGTATAGATGTCACTGTGAGACTATAGACTGTATAGATGTGACTGTGAGACTATAGACTGTATAGATGTGACAGACTCTAGACTTTATAGATGAGACTGTGAGATTATAGACTGTATAGATGTGACTGTGAGACTATAGACTGTATAGATGTCACTGTGAGACTATAGATTGTATAGATGTCACTGTGAGACTATAGACTGTATAGATGTGACTGTGAGACTATAGACTGTATAGATGTGACTGTGAGACTATAGACTGTATAGATGTCACTGTGAGACTATAGACTGTATAGATGTGACTGTGAGACTCTAGACTGTATAGATGTCACTGTGAGACTATAGACTGTATAGACGTGACTGTGAGACTATAGACTGTATAGACGTGACTGTGAGACTATAGACTGTATAGATGTCACTGTGAGACTATAGACTGTATAGATGTCACTGTGAGACTATAGACTGTATAGATGTGACTGAGACTATAGACTGTATAGACGTGACTGTGAGACTATAGACTGTATAGATGTGACTGTGAGACTATAGACTGTATAGATGTCACTGTGAGACTATAGACTGTATAGATGTCACTGTGAGACTCTAGACTGTATAGACGTGACTGTGAGACTATAGACTGTATAGATGTCACTGTGAGACTCTAGACTGTATAGATGTCACTGTGAGACTATAGACTGTATAGATGTGACTGTGAGACTATAGACTGTATAGATGTGACTGTGAGACTATAGACTGTATAGATGTCACTGTGAGACTATAGACTGTATAGATGTGACTGTGAGACTCTAGACTGTATAGATGTCACTGTGAGACTATAGACTGTATAGACGTGACTGTGAGACTATAGACTGTATAGACGTGACTGTGAGACTATAGACTGTATAGATGTCACTGTGAGACTATAGACTGTATAGATGTCACTGTGAGACTATAGACTGTATAGATGTGACTGAGACTATAGACTGTATAGACGTGACTGTGAGACTATAGACTGTATAGATGTGACTGTGAGACTATAGACTGTATAGATGTCACTGTGAGACTATAGACTGTATAGATGTCACTGTGAGACTCTAGACTGTATAGACGTGACTGTGAGACTATAGTTTGATTAACATTACAGTACAGAACGGCTCTTTATCCTGAACATTGTATAAGCATTAGTGTCATGTGTCATTGAACAGAAGTGAGGCTCTCTGGAGTGCGTGTGAACCACACATCCTTTGAACTACCAAAAATATGTTCTAATAATGTTTTACTAATGTTCCCATTAAGTTTTGAAAACATTATTTCGTAATGTTCTCTGATAATTCAAAACGTTCCGTTTGTTAAATGTTCTAAAAACATTTTGACTTGGTAGTGTGAACATTTAACCCTTCTCCAGCCTTCGTTTGGGAATTACACTCCGGATCTTTGGGGTCTCCACAGCCCCCAGGCAACAAAATGTAATTTTGTAACAAAACAATTGTTGTTGTTTTTTAGAACAAATGTAATTTTACTCTGTTTATTAATGTTTTTACTCAACATCTCTGCAGTTTTTGGAGTATTTATAATCATTTTTAAATTTATATAAATAAATTAAAATATATATATTTTTAATGGATTTTCACACAAAATCAGTTTTTTATGTAAAATTCACTTTATAAAAGACCCAAATTTCTAACTTTCATTCGTGGAGATAACATGGATAATTTGACATGGTTTAGTGTAAGATTTTTGCCCATCTTTTGGAAAATACAGTTGTAAAAATAAAATAAAAAGACTTTTACCAGTAAATAGCTGCAGAGCTCCACTATTATGCTATTTGACTGACTGAAAGACATTTGTATTTTTCAGTTGGATTCATATCTAAAATGTTATGAAATCACGATTATAACAATATAACTTAATTAATTTTGTCAAAGTTTAGCATTTTTTTGTACTGAAAAAATATTTTTTTCAATAATGTTACATTATGATTACAATCAAACCTGAACAAGTAAGAGAAAAGTTGGAGTCTTTATCATTTATTTCAAACATCTGATTTTCTTATAATTCTACAAATTTAATCTACACTTCAGTCACTAACTGTAACAGAACAAACATTAACAGAAATGAACAGTTATATTACATATTGAGTAAAGAATGCACAACATGAACATCAAAATGCAATAAACTGAACAGCAATAACCCATGTATTCCTGTGTGTGTGTGTGTGTGAGCATGATCATTTTGCATTGTGGATGTTTTATGCATTGTTGGAAGTGTGCCACTTCATTTCTGTATGTGTGTTCGGTGTTGTTTCTGTTTTTGAGGATGAATTTTGTCCATTTTCTAAGCCCCTAAGTGTGACTTTTTTTGTAGCCAATCATCTTCGAGATCTTAGAAAACGCCCAATGGTGTGCCAATGCCATGCGTTGAATTTGCATGCGTAACTCCGCCCCACCGCGTGGGTATATAAGTAAGTACGTGGGCAATATCGCATTATGTTTACCTGCTGAGGAGTGAACTGAACTCTTGGCCGTTCCAGCAGTACAGCGGATGTGACAGAGGGACGTTACGTCCCCGTTCCCTCCTCAGGGAACGAGGGTTACATACGTAACCAAGACGTTCCCTTTCGTTCAGTCACTCCGAGTAACGTCAGTGACTGACGAATGGGGGTCCCAATACAATCACACCACTCGGCTATCTTCCAGTGCCCTGCGTAAGTGCGAGTACCCTGTCGTAAGACTAGTACGGCCGAAGGACTCCCACTTATCACAGGATTACCAAGGTACACTGGGAAGCATATTCCAGGTGGAAGTATGCACCAAAATGCCTACCCGTAGGGAGGACTTAGAGAGTACACATAAAACCCGCTAAGGGCTGCATATGGAGAACTCTGGGGAACCAGCCGAAGGTGGACTTTTAACCCCAGGGTGGCAAGGCTTGCCAAGGGAAAGACACCTGCTCAAAGAGGCTTACGGTGGAAATACACATGTGGGGGTCGCCAGAGGGGAACCATGCACACAGAGGCACCTGGCCTAACACGAGGGTCTGGGCTCGAGAGGGCAGACTTACTGGTGTTGGCATCGACAGTGCTGGAGGAGCTCAGGGCTTCCGGGAAGCTCACCTGAGGAAAATATTGCACGTATCCAGTCCGTGGAGTGGAATGGCGAGCAAGCGAAGACAACTGAGCCTAGTCCATTACCGGCCACTAGTAGAGGCGAGTACATAATCGGACACTGGCTCCACTCAGAGATTGTAGAATCTTGCGAATGTGTTCGGTGTCACCCAGCCTGCAGCTCTGCAGATGTCTGTCAGCGAAGCGTAATACATTAAAGCCCAAGAGGAGGCTACACTCCGGGTTGAGCCCTAACCCCAAGGGGGCATGGACGCCCCAACGTCTGGTAAGCCAAACAATGGCGTCCACTATCCAGTAAGACAACCGTTGCTTTGCGAGAGCCTTTCCCTTCAGCTTCCCACCATGACAGACAAAGAGCTGGTCTGAGGTCCTGAAACACTGCGTCCTGTCTACGCAAGCGTGGAGAACGCGCACTGGACAGAGCAGTGCCAAGGCTGGGTCTGCAAGGGCAGCGCTTGCAGGTTCACCACCTGGTCTCTGAACGGAGTGGTGGGAACCTTGGGCACATATCCAGGCTGGGGTCTCAGGATCACGTGAGAATTGCCCGGCCCGAACTCCAGGCACGCTTCGTCACCTGAAAATGCCTGCAGGTCCCCTACCCTCTAGATGGAGACCAAAGCGGTCAGGAGCGCTGTCTTCATTGACAGGAACTTAAGATCTACTGACCGCAAAGGCTCAAAGGGAGCGAGGCCCCTGGCCCCTGAGTGCGAGGAGGATGTAGTCTCCTGGCTCCCCTCAGGAACCTGATGATCAGGTTGTGCTGATTTACCTGTTTGTTTTCCAAGAGGTCGTGGTAGGCTGATTTAGCGGCCACTTAAAACTTGAGGGTGGAAGGAGGACAGCCTTCGATCCAACCCTTCCTGGAGGAACGAGAGCACAGACCCGATCGGGCATTTCCAGGGGTCTTCTTGGCGAGTAGAACACCAGGTGACGAAGAGGTTCTACTTCAAAGCATAGGCGTGTCGTGTAGACTCTGCCCTAGCGGAAGTGATGGTAGCCACCACCGGAGGTGGTAGGGTACTCAAACCTGCTGCGTCCCATTCAGGAGTCACACATGGAGGTTCCAGAGATCGGGACGCAGATGCCAGAGGCCCCACCATGGTGTAGCGGACTCCCCGGAAGCGGGGAGGAGCCTGTGAGAACTGAATCGCGTAGCCGAGCCTGATGGTCTTCGCGACCAAGCGGGACAGTCCCGGAAGCTGTAGCCAGGCTCCCAGGAACTGCACCAACGGGGTCATTCGAACCACAGACGTACCCCAAGTGGGGCAGTGAGGCAGCGTGACTGGCCCAGATGTGGGAGGCGTAGCATCCCGGTGGGGGGCACAGTCAGCAGCAGCGTCCTGACAGAGGAGACCAGGGAAGGACGTGCGTTCCACTGGGGTCTTCTCTGAGAGGAGGCTGGCGAGAGAGAGGGAGGAGAGCGGCGTGGCCCGGGGGAGGCGCACACTGCCGTCACCGGTCTCTGGGGGCTCAGAGATGAGGACATGAGTTCTTTCCTGGCGCTGCTAGCCCAGGGGCCAGCAGCGGAAGGATTTTCTGCTACCATCCCCTGGAAAGAACTGGAAGCCATCTCTGAGTTGTCCACATCCAGCCTGGCGTTTAGGCAGGCTGCGGAGTGGACTGGGCGTCATCCTGCAACCACCACAGCTATGGACATCGCCCGACCCAGTAAGCGTCTGGTCACCTTCATCGCCCAAAGGGTGGGGTCGGTGGCGGCACGCAGCTCATTGAAGAGCCCTGGGTCGGCTCTACCCTCGTGCATGAGCAAGGGGACGGTGGCCTGCCCCGTAGCTCTGCAGGACTTCGCCACCGAAGTAGACGAGCCCACAGGCTTAGGGAGGGCGCTTAGGATAGCCACGCCACATTGAAGCACTCCGTGGACACTGTAATGCGCAACAGAGCATTCAACAGTGGGGGGGACCCAAACTACCCTTGGCCACGGCCCCATCGAGTGCAGAGAAGGCCACCAAACGGTCACGGGAAACCAAGGGGACTTCCAGGACCGCGTGAGCTCCTCATTCACCTCGGGAACGAAGAGGCATCGGGGGTAGGTCACTGAGTCTCGAGCGCAACTTTGAGATGGTCATGTTCCCGCAGTGGGAACATGGCACATCCACAAACAAAGCCCAAACACGTTGAGCAGTGATTGTGCCCATAAGACAGCAATGGAGATCGATCGCACCCGGAAGTGCGCGGGCGAACCGTTTTGAAAAAGACGTGCCACGCGCAAGCTCTTTTTGTGAGAGTGCCGAAGCGCCCAGGGAAAACACACAAAGCTGTTGCAGATCACTGCACAGATCAGCAGGCAGGCAATGTGACATCGCTGGAACGCACCGTCACACCAACACCCTGGAGATCCGCTCGTCTCGAAGACTGAAGAGAGGACTTCAGAATTCAGGCTTGCAGGAGTGAAGAGATGCTCCGAAGCAGAAACATAATGCGATGTTGCCAGCGTACTTCCTTATATAGCCACGCGGTGGGGCGGAGTTACGCATGCAAATTCCACATGCCCATGGCATTGGCACTGAAGATGAATCTCGAAGATGATTGGCTTCTAGGCTAAACCCCCATTCATCAGTTACTGACGTTACTCGGAGTGACTGAACGAAAGGGAATTTTTTTTTTAATTTGAGCAAACATCCTTTGGGGTCAGAAAAGACCATTGTATCATTTTTCTAACATTATGGGTACATTACTTTTGAATGATCTATAAATGTATAAGTAGTAACATTTAAAAAAAAAAACACAACATCCTCCTAAAACATTACGGAAAAAACACTCCATGAACGATGTATAGTTTTTGCGCTAACGTTTTTAACATTTAATATTAAAGTTTAATATTTAAACAAATATGCAATCATGAAACCTGTATGTATATTAATTATAAAATCATTTAAAAATGGCTAATGTTTGCTAATTTTCCAAAGTCTTTATATGCAGTATGCTTACAAAATCTTTAAAAATAATATTTATTCATGATCTTGTGATCCAGGTGGGGATCTACGTGTTCCAGCTGATGGATCATTACACTGCGATCGTGTCCATCATGTTCCTGGCGTTCTTTGAGGTGGTTGGTGTTTGTTGGATCTATGGTGAGAGAGAGTCTTTTTCCAAGAAACAAAATTGTGAGCAATTTCTCGGTTAACCTGAGCTCTGTTTTATCAGGTGTAAAGCGTCTGTCCAGTAATTTAATAGAGATGACAGGGAAAAGACCCAACATTTTCTTCCGGGTCTGCTGGTGGGTCATTTGTCCTGTTCTGATCACCGTGAGTGCGATCACACCCTTACTGACACAAACGTACGTTTGACATCCCAATGGATTGTTGCTGGAATTGAAAGGAATCTGTGTGTCTCCAGGTGATCCTGGTGTTCTCAGTGATCCAGTTTAAACCGGCTCGTTACGAGGATTACGTCTACCCGCCGTGGGCTCAGGCGGTCGGCTGGCTCATCGCTCTGGCGTCCATCATCTGGATTCCTCTAGCAGCCGCGCACACGCTCTGGGTTCTGCCCGGGTCCTTTGCTCAGGTACTGTACGGACTCTCCCAGTATGATTCCCAAGGGAAATATCATGGCTGGAACAAGTTTGGTGTCCGCAAATTTTTTTTACGTTTTTGAAAAAAGTATCTTCTGCTCACCAAGGCTGCGATTATTTGATTTAAAATAATACTGTAAAAATGTGAAATATTATTAACGTTTAAATCAACTGTTTTCTATGTGAAAATATTGTACATTGTAATTTATTCCTGTGATCAAAGCTGACTTTTCAGTTAAAACATGCTAATTCATGATAGCAACGATAAAACATGTTAGCAAACATGCTAATTCATGCTACCAATGAGGTAAATCATGTTAACAACATGCTAATTCATGTTAACAATGTGTTAAAACATGGATTAGCATTTTTTTGCTTACATGTTAGCAATGTGATAAAACATGCTAATGTATGTAAGTGTGAAAACATGCAAATTAATGCTAACAAATGTGTTAAAACATGATAATTAATGACAACAACATGCTAATAATCTGTTAAAAAATGCTAACAACATGCTAATTCAGGTAAGCAATGTGTTAAAACATACTAGCAAAAAATGTTAATTCATGCTACCAATGACCGAAATCATGTTTGCAACATGCTAATTTGTGTTAACAATGAGTTAAAACATGTTAACAACATGTTAATTCATGTTAGCAATGTGATAAATCATGTTAGCAAAAAAGGTTAATGCATGTAAGTGTTAAAACATGCTAATGCTAACAGTGTGTTAAAACATGATAATTAATGACAACAACATGCTAATTCAGGTAAGCAATGTGTTAAAACAATGCTAGCAACAAATGCTAATTCATGCTACCAATGACCTAAATCATGTTTGCAACATGCTAATTTGTGTTAGCAATGTGATAAAACGTGCTAATGTATGTAAGTGGGAAAACATGCAAATTAATGTTAACAATGTGTTAAAACATGTTAACAGCATGTTCATATATGTTAGCAAACATGACATGCTAATTCACGCTGGCAATGTGTTAAAACATGTTAGCAAAAATGTAAATGTATGTAAGTGTTAAAACATGCTAATTAATGCTAACAGTGTGTTAAAACATGATAATTAATGACACCACATGCTAATTCATGTTAGCAATGTGTTAAAACATGTTAACAACAAATGCTAATTCATGCTACCAATCACCTAAATCATGTTTGCAACATTCTAAATCATGTTAGCAATGTGCTAAAACATGGTAATTTTTGCAAGTGTTAAAACATACTAATTCATACTAGTTAAAATGTTAGCAATCTGTTAAAACATGTTATCAACATGCTAATTCATGCTACCACTGACCTAAATCATGTTTGAAAAATGTTAATTCATGTTAACAATGTGTTAAAACATGATGGCAACATGCTAATCCATGTTACCAATGAGCTAAATCATGTTGTCAGTGTGGTAAAACGTGTTAAATCATGTTAATTCATGTTAGCAAACATGCTAATTAATGGTATGTGTTAAAACATGGTAACTATTAGACATGCATTAAAACATGTTATGCTAGTAACCTGTTAAATCCCTCTAACAATATGTTAATTCATATTAGCAACGTGTTAAAACGTGTTAGCAATCACACGTTAATTCATGTTAATAACATGCTAATCAGGCTAACAACTTGTTAAAGCATGCTAGCAATGTGCTAAATCATGCTAACAATGTGCTTAAACATGCTAACATCATGTTAGTAGCATTTGTTTTTACTTTCTCTGCATAAAACCTTCCCACTTCAAGCTGTTCAAAGTTATTTTTGAACATTTCTTTCCGGTGTAATGTTGGAAAATGTTTGAAATGGTCAGCGATGGATTGGTGACGACACAAATTTGTGCTTCTCTTTTGTTTCAGAAACTAAAAAAGTCCATCACACCGTTTTCTCTGGACGAGGACTCAGAGAGCCCATATTACCAGCAGAAAGGTGCCCCTATGGAGGTGATTCCCAACATCGCCATCATCAGCTCTGATAAACCACCGATCCAGACTAATTTATGAACTGCCACTGGATCATAGGACTACAACCAGACCGCTGGAAACCAGTCAACGGGCCCGAGGATTATTTATATTACTTATATTTATATATAAGAAGAAGCAGAAACAAGCAATAAAAGCATCATCAAACGATCACGATCATCAAACATTAAACAACATATAAATACAAATGGCCAGGTTAACAATGTGTTAAAACATGTTAGCAAACATAATAATTCATGTTAACAAAATGCTAATTCATGCTAATGTGCTAAATCATGCTAATTCATGTTAGCAATGTGTTAAAACATGTTAGCAACATAATAATTAATGTTAACAAAATGCTAATTCATGCTAATGTGCTAAATCATGCTAATTCATGTTAGCAATGTGTTAAAACATGTTTGCAACATAATTCATGTTAACAAAATGCTAATTCATGCTAATGTGCTAAATCATGTTAGCAAAATGCTAATAAAATTGGGATTAAGGCTTTAACTCTTTCTCCACTAAATTTTCCAGCTATCCATGTTTTCACTGTTATACGGTAGGGAGCGCTATTGCACATCATCTGAAAGAGAACAGAATCTCCTGATAAAAACAAAGGTGAAGAAGAAGCAGAAACAAGCGATGAAAGCATTGCTGAGGCACATGTAAAATAATGCGGCCATCAAATATTAAACAGCATATACAACAATATTGTAATGTTTATGTGGAAAACATGTTAGCAAAACATAATTCATGTTGACTTTGCAAAATGCTAATGTATGTTCACAACGCATTAAAACAGGGGTTTTCAAACTTTTTGTGTGTGTGGACCTAGCCTGGATGCCAGACGAACTTAGCCCCGCCCACAAAATTTTTTGCACGGGCAGTTCGGTCTGGACTTGATCCATAGAGAAGTAATTATGCCCGAACAGAAACTGTTCGGACCAATGAAATTGTCAGGGCGGGCTTTAGACGATGATGGACAGATGATCAACAGTAACGTAATCATCCACGTCATCAAAGGCGCTTGGGTTGAATTTGTTCTAATCCTAAACGGAGAACTTGTTGGTATATGCGTTCACCTTTACTATTTCTCTCAGAAATGATGATGGTGTTGGTAAGTACTCTGTGTATCCTTAAATTCTTTTTTTACAACACCGGCAAAGATCGTTTACACTCATCTTCTTCTTCTAACGTGACTTATTCTAGCGCGCACAGACAGGGTTGCCAAGTTTTTACAGCAAAACTCTCCCAATTGCTACTCAAAACTAGCCAAAAACAAGCCCAATAGCTTTCCGGTGGGGGGGTTCTCCGGGAAAATGGCATTTGGGGGGGAAATGTGTGTTATTTTGACACGGCTGCTAAATTTCGCATTCCTGTGTCTGTATATCACATCATTGGGGTCGCTTCAACCCGCGGACTTGGCAACACAGTGCAGTTGAGTTCTGTTGACATTTGACAACTAACGTTATGCGTCGCTCCGTTGCTCTGATTGGTTGTAGGTCTGTCCAATTGAGGTCTTTCCTGGTTCGGTTTAAACACGCCCCATAATCACAGCCCAACGGAGCAGATCAGACTCATATTCTGACTAGAATTGAGTATGACGACGTCAGGCTAGTGTGGACCACTATTTGTAATCAAAATAGTTTGCGGACCACCTCATAACACACATAATAAAATATGTCTACACACAGTCCTACC
Source organism: Romanogobio albipinnatus (assembly GCA_023566225.1). Classification (NCBI taxonomy): domain Eukaryota; kingdom Metazoa; phylum Chordata; class Actinopteri; order Cypriniformes; family Gobionidae; genus Romanogobio; species Romanogobio albipinnatus. The sequence continues at coordinate 2,170,787 of CM042242.1, forward strand.
TGAATTAATCCGCACCTCTAAATAGGCTCACTAGCTCTAAAACTATAACTAGTCATCACATCAGTACAACAGGCTTGTTAAAAGAAAGTTTACTGCACACAACGGCTGCCACATATTTAATGTATTGATTTACTCAAGCGCCCGAGGGCATCATCAGGTTCATTTGAACAACAGGCTTATTTCCATAGCAATGGAAAAGAACACTTGGATAGTCAACATTTCAAAACCTTTGGCATTTCTGAAAAAAAAAAAAATTCAGAAACACGAGATCAAGAAAGTAAATGGAAATTAAAATAACATGTCTTATTCATTCCATTTATAAATATTTTGTTTCATAAAAAAGGCCTATAAAGGCTATGCGTGTGATGTGATAATGAGAACACATTTAATGAAAATAGTAGGCCTACTCCAGGTAAAAAATTAAAAAAAAAGTAAAAAGGAACAGGCATTGGAGTCTATTTGCCAGCCCGATATGAACGTTATATCCCCCTTTTTCCCCCTCCACATCTTTCCCTTCCTCTTTTTATCGTCTGTCTAATATAGGCCTTTATTAAACAACTAAATAAATGCTCACCTAATGAGATGGATGATGTTGCTTTGCAGACGTCAGTTTCTGGATGTCAGGTTCAATTGATGACAGCCTCAATCTGAGATCTGATTCAATATTAAGTCTGTTCCGATATTTTGTCTTCAACATGACCAGGGATGAAAATCCTGATTCACAGAGGAAGTTGTTGGAAAAGGCACAAGCCACTTCAGGGCTCTGTCGGACAGCTCGGGGTATTCTGTGGCAACTTTCAGCCAAAAAGCAGGCAGGCATTTCTCAGAAAAGTACATTTTTAAAGCACTGTCACAGGACAGTTCGGCCAGGCTGTCTTGCTCTCTGGAGGGGAGGTTTGTCAGGATGTGCTTCACCCAGGGTGGCAAACGGATTACTTATCCAATTCGCTGTTGTGTCAGGGGTTGGGAAATAAATCTGTATCTGAGTTTTCAGCAGGTGCAGGTGCTGTCTGATATCATCTTGCACAGCACTTGAAAGGTGCGTGTCTGAGCTGTCTAAAAAATCAGAAAGATTTGGAAATGAGTCATATACCCCTTTTCCACCCAGGCAGTGCTAATCCCAGTTCATAGTTGGTTCGTCTGAGGAGCCTTCTAAGAACCGTTTGCTTTTCCACATGCTGAGAGCCACAACAGAGCCAGGTCTTACGTCACTGTATACGTCTCATCTCTCTCAGCAACGCTAGCGAGGCAGTGGCAGTGTTGCCAAGTCTGCGGTTTTCCCGTGGATTTGGGCGACTTCATCACTGTTGCCGCGGGCTGTTTTTCATGTCCGCGGGTTGAGGCGACCCCAATTATGTGATATTTAGCCACGGGAATGCGAATTTTAGTAGGCAACCATGCTAAAAAACACATATTTTACCCCCAAATGTGATTTTTACCGGGGAAGCCCCCCTGAAACGCGATTGGGATTGTTTTGAGTAGCAATTGGGCAGTTTTTAGGTAGTCACTCCGCAGTTTTTTACTTTTAATGCGGCACTGCTCGGACGTCCGCTGGAACCCCTCGGTAGCCATCCTCTCAGGAACATGCTGAAAAACCTTTTCGTTTCTCACCATGCCATCGAGTTCCCTTTGTACCCTTTCTTCACCGAGGATACCCAGCAAGATCTGCACCTCCTGGGTCGACCACGTTAACGTTAAGCTGCGCGCCGACATTGTTTTGCAATCTTGTGATTTAAAAATGGCGCCTCTTGCGTTGTCGATCCCCCCGTCGCACGCGCAAGTGACGATTCTCTGTCAACCAATCAGCGTTCTGCAGTGAGTCTAGCTCCACCCTTTAGTACCATACCACTGTGCTAGGTACCCCAACGGAAGGGTACCGGAAAAAGTGGTACGGTACGGTTCGGCATTTAGGTACCAGTCACAACTTTTGACAGTGGAAACGCAAATAAATGCGTACCGTACCGAACCGAACGGCTCAGTGGAAACGCCATTAAGCCCTTAAGAACCACGTTTCCTGGTTCGGAGCTGGGGCTTTGGGTGTGGAAACACAAAGAACCGATTTGAAACTAGGCTCTGGCTCCGATCTAGCTCTAGCACTGCCTTGTACCCCTTTTTCACCAAGGCAGTGCTAGAGCTAGTTCGGAGCCAGAGCCTAGTTTCAACAGAGCCTAGTTTCCACACCCAAAGCCCCAGCTCCGAGCCAGGAAAAGTGGTTCTTAAGTAGCACCAAAACATTGCTGGGCTAGAACAGGGCTAGAAGTAAGAACCGATTACGTCAGGCGCTGGGGGCGGGGTCAACAAGACCAACACAAACTTAAGATCCGCCATTGATGAAATAGCAGCTAATGGAGCTAACAGCTGCTGCTCGTTTGTAATCTCCGTCTATACAAATTACGGCGAACTGCATGAATGCGTTGGATTCGCTGTTTTCATTGTGTTTTGATGCTGATGTAGGATCGTAAAGCCGTGTGAATCAATAGTAGCGCAACGTTTGCATTGTTGATGAAGGCTTGTGTGCAGAGACCGATCGCCGTATGATAAGGAGTCCAGCGAGAGCACACGACTCCTTATGCTTTTGATTCACTCATGCGTTTTTTTATATCATATGTGGATCGGTCTGCGCAGCGCCAATGCATCTCGAACAAGCCTGGTGTGTGTGTGTTTCCCGCTGCCCAGGGTTGCCAGGTTTTCACAACAAAACCCAACCAATTGCTACTCAAAACAAGCCCAATCGCGTTTCAGGGGGGCTTCCCCGGTAAAAATCACATTTGGGGGTAAAATATGTGTTTTTTAGCATGGTTGCCTACTAAAATTCGCATTCCCGTGGCTAAATATCACATAATTGGGGTCGCCTCAACCCGCGGACATGAAAAACAGCCCGCGGCAACAGTGATGAAGTAGCCCAAATCCACGGGAAAACCGCAGACTTGGCAACACTGCCACTGCCTCGCTAGCGTTGCTGAGAGAGATGAGACGTATACAGTGACGTAAGACCTGGCTCTGTTGTGGCTCTCAGCATGTGGAAAAGCAAACGGTTCTTAGAAGGCTCCTCAGACGAACCAACTATGAACTGGGATTAGCACTGCCTGGGTGGAAAAGGGGTATTGGTGGAAAAGGGGTAATAGTTTGCGTGTTTGGCCCACATCCCCATCTTCTTAATTGCGGCTTCAACTTTGTCTTGCGTATGAAAAAGAGTAACCAACTTCCCCTGTATTTAGTCCATTCAAGCGCTCAAAAATGTCAGACAGATATGCCAACTTGCAAAGCCAGTCTGCATCATTGAATCGACCAGAAAGGTCGAACTTTGTGTCAAGAAGAAACAGTCTCACCTCATCTCTCAACTCGTAAAGCCGTGCAAGCACCTTCCCTCTTGACAGCCACCGGACCTCGGTATGGAGCAGCAATTGTCGGTGCTCACCACATAAAACTGAAAATAATCTAGAATTCAGTGGGCGGGCCTTGATAAAATGGACCGTTTTTACAGCTTCATCCAGAACAGTTTTGAGATCAGGTGGCATTCTTTTGGCTGCAAGAGCCTCTCTGTGGATCGATTTTGCTTGCAGAGCAACTGCTTGCACTCGTTTAACAAGGCCACTGTGTTGGCCTACTGCTTATTCCCACACATCTTGACCAATCAATCCCATGTTCTGTGATGAAACCGTTCAACATGTCAAAAAGCGCTTGTGCGTGTCTGCAAAGGTTTACAAAAGAGAAATTCCTCCTCTGTTTCTCCGTTGTATTCATATCTTACGTAGGCGAGCAGGTTGGCAAGGTGTGTCCGTGGATTCGTCCAGGTGAAGAGCAAAAGATCGACTGGCTTTGATCCGCGATATTAGCTGGTCGTTCACATTGCTGGCCATCTCCTCGATTCTGCGCTGCACAGTGTTGTCTGATAATGGAATCAAGTCCATTTGCTTTCGTGCTTTTTCACCCAGCATGATACACACGGTCTCTTTAATTGCTGGTAGCACCACCTCCTCCCCGAGTGTATGTGGCATCCCTTTTTTCACTATGATTCGGGACACCCGTCACAAGACTTCTACTGCATTTTTTGTAACTTCTGCCTCTGTCTCTTTTCTCTTCAGAGAACCTGTTGCTATCCACCGATCCATAACTTGACAATTTAATACAAATGTTATATCAATATAGGCCTACATATTATTTTTACTTTTTAATTTTTTATGGGAATTTCATGTAAAATGAAGGTAAAAAAATATTATTTTATTTTATTTAATTTTGCCTTTCCGCGGACCACAGTTTGGGAATGACTGTATTAAAACATGTTAATTCATGATAGCTATGTGTTAAAAAATGCTAATTTTATGCTAGCCATGTGCTAATGCACGCTAGCAAAGTGTTAAATCATGCTAGCAATGTTAAAACATGTTAGCAACATGTTGGATAATGCTAGCAAAATGCTAATTCATGTTAAATCATGCTTGCAATATGTTAAAACATGTTAGCAATGTGTTATAAAATGTTAGCAAAGTCTTAAATTATGCAAGCAATTTGCCAAAACGTGCTAACAACAGAACATTTTAAAACACCTTCAGATTAAGACTGTTCATTGTTTCCGCCCTGCTGTAAATTTATAAGATTCAAGTGGGCCAATCTCACAGAAACACGTCCAGGTTACATTTCATATTAGCAATGTGTTAAAACATACTAATGCATGCTAGCAAAGTGTTAAATCATGGTAGCAATGTTAAAACATGCTAGCCACATGTTAGATTATGCTAACAGCATTCCAATTCATTTTAATTATCATGCTAGCAATTTGTTAAAACATGTTAACAAAGTGTTAATACATTCACATATCAATTAACATGTTAACAACATGCTAATTTGTGTTAAAACATGCTAGCCACATGTTAGATCATGCTAATTCATGTTAAATCATGTTAACACTTTGTTAACATGTTTTAGAAAATGTGCTAATACATTCACATTTCAATTCACTAATCAATAAACATGTTAACAACACGCTACTTAATGCTAGCACAGAGTTAAAACAAGTTAACAATGTTAAAACATGTTAGCAAAATGTTAATTCATGTTTGCAAAATGTTAAATGATTCAGGTTAAATTCTAATTCGTTAGCAATGTGCTCAAAATATTGCTTTTTTATTAAACTTATCCACATTCAAATGTTGATCAAAATAATGCATAAAGCTAGAATAAAATGATTTTGATATATTATATAGGCCTATTCAGTTGATCACAAAGTATTCTGCGGGCCAGGTTTTGTGAAAATTATCAAAAATGCTGGCTCCGGCGGGGAAAGAGCTGAACTCTTCTGTTTTAGAGACAAAGGCAAGAAAAAGAAGACGAGTCATTTGTTGAGCCCATTGTGTTTTATTCTCATTAGCAGGCGTTTTGTAACCGTTCTGGGCATGACGATGAACGACAGTCCAACATGAGATAAACACATCCTCCTCAGGGTCCAGGCGCTGAACTTCAGCCTCAGTAATAACAGTTCCTTATTTTGTACATCTTCAGTTTTTATAAGTGTTAAAAGCTGACATTCATGCAAATTCAGAATTAATTCATGCTAAAAATATACAAACCAAATACCGTTAACATTGGTTAACAAGAGTGGATTTATACATTATAACACTCTCAGAAAAAAAAGGTACAGTGGAGGTACAATTGTGTTCCATGGGGAACAAAACGTATATAACTGTACCTTTAAAGGTCCTTAGGGTACAGTTATACCATTGTTTTCCTCTACTTAGAGCAGGGCAAGTTCAGTCCTAGAGAGCCATGCAGAGTCTGGCTCCAACCCTGAAAGATATCTATAGAAGCTCTTATTGAGAATGAACAGAGGTTTAGATGCTGATGTTTTATTGAAAATGTTTGGTCACCATTATGGAGATCAGTGTTTCCTTTAGTTGGCCAGTTTGACTCTTGGCTTATGTGAATTTGTGTTTGTTGCAGTGATGTTTTATCTAAAATGTTTGGTCACCATTATGGAGATCAGTGTTTCCTTTAGTCTGGCAGTTTGACTCTTGGCTTTTATGTGAGTTTGTGGTTTGTTGCAGTGATGTTTTATCTAAAATGTTTGGTCACCATTATGGAGATCAGTGTTTCCTTTAGTTGGCCAGTTTGACTCTTGGCTTTTATGTGAATTTGTGTTTGTTGCAGTGATGTTTTATCTAAAATGTTTGGTCACCATTATGGAGATCAGCGTTTCCTTTAGTTGTGGCTTTTATGTGAGTTTGTGGTTTTTGTTGCAATTATGTTTTATCGAAAATGTTTGGTCGCCATTATGGAGATCAGTGTTTCCTTTAGTTGGCCAGTTTGACTCTTGGCTTTTATGTGAATTTGTGTTTGTTGCAGTGATGTTTTATCTAAAATGTTTGGTCACCATTATGGAGATCAGCGTTTCCTTTAGTTGTGGCTTTTATGTGAGTTTGTGGTTTTTGTTGCAATTATGTTTTATCGAAAATGTTTGGTCGCCATTATGGAGATCAGTGTTTCCTTTAGTTGGCCAGTTTGACTCTTGGCTTTTATGTGAGTTTGTGGTTTTTGTTACAGTGTTAACAAAACACAATCTGTTCAAATCAAAAGAAGCCATAAACAAAAATTAGGGGGGGGGGGGGTTAAGACGCACACAGATATCAAGAATCAGCATATGAATCTCAACAATGGTGACATACTTAATGCTGCAATGCATGCTGGGAGCCATGAGTTTTATACTGTGGTGGCTTAGTAGGGTTGGAGCTAAACTCTGCAGGACATCAGCTTTCTAGGACCGACCCCTGACTTACAGGTACAGAAATGTAAGGGTCCCACCCCAGTGACGGCCACTTGCACCTTAAAAAGAACAATTTTGTCCTCTTATTTTTGAGAGTGCAGAGGGGCATTTCGAAACACCTTCAGATTTAAGACTTTGTTCATTGTTTCCGCCCTGCTGTAAATTGATCAGACTCAAGACATGTCCAGGTTACATTTCTGTGGAAGCTTTTCCGCCATGCAATAAAACTATTTCAAGGATAATTGCGACTTTTTATCTTGTGATTCTGACTTCTTTTCTCGCAAATGTGAGAACTAGCCTCATAATTGCAAGTTATAGAGTTTTTATCTCTCAATTCTGACTTTATAACTCACTATTGTGAGTTTATATCACTCAATTTTGAGGGGAAAGTCGCAATTACCTATTATAATGTTTGATTCTGTGGCGGACACAAGCTTCCGTACATTTCACCCTAAAACAAAAAAGGGGGAAAAGGGAAATTAAATCTCTTTTAGGAGCATAAGCATTTTTCCTTGAGACTATTTTATTAAATCGCATATTAAATATCGCAACCATATTAAATACTTTAGAATTTAAATATTACATTAGAGTAGGGGAGACCGGGTATAGTTGTAACACGGGGAGAGTTGTAACACTGCCAATTCCACGAATCACGGATTAGATAGGAGTCATGAGACAGTTTCAGTTTCCTCTGGCTTACTTTACGATCCCACATGGAGGTTTTCCAGTGTTGCTATCTCTCCTGAAGCTACAGCAGGAAATCTAATTCTGAGGTAAGAAAGTAAAAAAAAAAAAGATAATATTGTGTTTAGTACTTCTACCGCTGTAGATAATGTTGTATGAGTTATATCAGGTCAAAGTGTAGTTTCTCTAGTAAAGATTGGTGTATCAACAGCAGCACCATGCTAACACAGCTAGCTAAACAATGGGTCACAGTGGCGGGGTAGGTTGTAACCAAGCGGCTCCTCCCCCTGTTTCTCTTGAAGCCGATACTGAAGAGACTTAAACTGCAGTTCATGGACTGGCCACTAGAGACAGACTCCAGAAGGAGCAGAATCTCATTGAGCAAACTGTTGATCAAAATTTTGGTCTGGACGGCTAATTTTGCCCTTCATGACGACTGTGAGGGGGTGAATTATTTTATAACTCATTCGTTTACATTATATAAAGCCTTAAAGTTCTGCATAATTAAGGGCGTGGCCACTTTGAGTAACAGGTGGACGTTTGTCTGCTGTCTGTTAGTCATCACGTCACCTCAGCTCCGCCCACGTCCCGCCTCTTTGCCCATTTTCTGTTATCCGGGAGTGAGGCGCTGCCAAGATGGCGACGGCCAGCTCGACCCGACTTTACGCTTCAAAACTGCTCTTCAGAATCCTATGGGTGACATCACAGACCTACCCCAGTATGTGTTACAACCTACCCCAGTATGTGTTACAACTTACCCCAGTATGTTACAACTTACCCCAGTATGTGTTACAACTTACCCCAGATATGTTACAAATTACTCCAGTATGTGTTACAACTTACCCCAATATGTTTTACAACCTACCCCAGTGTATGTTACAACTTAGTTAAATAAAGGGTGTAGTTTCCAAAATATAAAGAAAATATAAAGTTTTGGAGTGTTTTGAGGTGACATACAGTGAAAAGAAAAGGAATTTACCATAATCAATAACCACCATCATCAGTAAGAATAGATTATATCAAGTATTATTTCTTCTCAAGTGCTCACTTCAGTGTTATCCATACTCGTTTGGATATGAAAGAAGTCAGTGTCATACCTTTTTCATTCAGTGTAAAAGCCAACATTTATCGGGTTCCTGATTCGGAGCGCGACTGCAGTCCAACGGGTTTCTCCCTTATGAAAATCATCGGTATTCACGGTAAATACGGTATGAGAACCACATCTACATAATTCAAGTTAGAATGCTTAAAATTAACACAGTAATTAACACCACCTCAACCGGCATCGAGCGACCGTGCTTCATTCCGTCACACAGATATGCAATATGACCTAAAAATAAAAACATGATGTGCAATATGGCATACTCATCTCTGCATGAGCGTTCACAGATGGCCGTTTCATCTTCGTTCTGTTCCAGTTTCTCGTGTTGTGAGTTTTATAAAGGCTGAAAGTTTCCCCTTGTGTTTGAGACAGAAGCAGACCGAGTGCATCTGTAAATTTAAATGCGCTCCGGCTCGCTCCCGTCCGCACGTGCGTCGCGTCAGATCACCGCGCTCTCAGATTCCATCCGATGATCTGCAAACCCAAACCAATTCCCTTCAATCAGTTCTTTAAAACAGAGGTGTTGTGCATGTTTTGTCCAGCAGGTGTCGCCAGTCACTGCTTGTGTTGACTCTGCTCTCTCCCACTGCATGACTTCCCGTTCCTGATCCGTTCCTACGACACTTGCTCTACCGGACGCATCTGCACGTCACCGATCTGAGAGAGAGAGAGAGAGAGAGAGAGAGAGAGAGAGAGAGAGAGAGAGAGAGAGAGAGAGAGAGAGAGAGAGAGAGAGAGAGAGAGAGAGAGAGAGAGAGAGAGAGAGAGAGAGAGAGAGAGAGAGAGAGAGCGAGAGAGAGAGAGAGAGAGAGCGAGAGAGAGAGAGAGAGAGAGCGAGAGAGAGAGAGAGAGAGAGAGAGAGAGAGAGCGAGAGAGAGAGAGAGAGAGAGAGAGAGAGAGAGAGAGAGAGAGAGAGAGAGACAGAGAGTAATGCGTTTATTCAGTTTGACAAATGCAATACCTCTGCAGATGTCTGAGAGAACATCGATCAGCAGGAGATCTGATTAGTCCGTCTGAAGATCAGCACAACAGTCATGATGATCACAGTCAATGCAGGATATTCACTTCGGCCTGAAGTTAGGATTTATGCATACAAAACTTCCATCCATGTGGATTACAACAGGTTTAACACAAACAAACTAATCATTTTAATGTGAAGCATATTTGTCATTCATGCACTAAAAAAAATCATGGCATAGTTTATTAACTATTTGCATCTACTTGATTGTATTTAAATAATCTGTATTTATATAATCGCCCACACAAATCACGGATCCATATACACTTACCTAAAGGATTATTAGGAACACCATACTAATACTGTGTTTGACCCCCTTTGGCCTTCAGAACTGCCTTAATTCTACGTGGCATTGATTCAACAAGGAGCTGAAAGCATTCTTTAGAAATGTTGGCCCATATTGATAGGATAGCATCTTGCAGTTGATGGAGATTTGTGGGATGCACATCCACGGCACGAAGCTCCCGTTCCACCACATCCCAAAGATGCTCTATTGGGTTGAGATCTGGGGACTGTGGGGGCCATTTTAGTCCAGTGAACTCATTGTCATGTTCAAGAAACCAATTTGAAATGATTGGAGCTTTGTGACATGGGGCATTATCCTGCTGGAAGTAGCCATCAGAGGATGGGCACATGGTGGTCATAAAGGGATGGACATGGTCAGAAACAATGCTCAGGTAGGCCGTGGCATTTAAACCATGCCCAATTGGCACTAAGGGACCTAAAGTGTGCCAAGAAAACATCTCCCACACCATTACACCACCACCACCAGCCTGCACAGTGGTAACAAGGCATGATGGATCCATGTTCTCATTCTGTTTACGCCAAATTCTGACTCTACCATCTGAATGTCTCAACAGAAATCCAGACTCATCAGACCAGGCAACATTTTTCCAGTCTTCAACTGTCCAATTTTGGTGAGCTGGTGCAAATTGTAGCCTCTTTTTCCTATTTGTAGTGGAGATGAGTGGTACCCGGTGGGGTCTTCTGCTGTTGTAGCCCATCCGCCTCAAGGTTGTGCGTGTTGTGGCTTCACAAATGCTTTGCTGCATACCTCGGTTGTAACGAGTGGTTATTTCAGTCAAAGTTGCTCTTCTATCAGCTTGAATCAGTCGGCCCATTCTCCTCTGACCTCTAGCATCAACAAGGCATTTTGGCCCACAGGACGGCCCCATACTGGATGTGTTTCCCTTTTCACACCATTCTTTGTAAACCCTAGAAATGGTTGTGCGTGAAAATCCCAGTAACTGAGCAGATTGTGAAATACTCAGACCGGCCCGTCTGGCACCAACAACCATGCCACGCTCAAAATTGCTTAAATCCCCTTTCTTTCCCATTCTGACATTCAGTTTGGAGTTCAGGAGATTGTCTTGACCAGGACCACACCCCTAAATGCATTGAAGCAACTGCCATGTGATTGGTTGATTAGACAATTGCATTAATGAGAAATTGAACAGGTGTTCCTAATAATCCTTTAGGTGAGTGTATATATATATATATATATATATATATATATATATATATATATATATATATATATATATATATATATATATATATAACAGAGGCCAGCTAGTAGTCGCTGTGCGAGTAAACCTCGCAGAACGCTCTAGCGAC
>CM042242.1:2186964-2191964 GCA_023566225.1 Romanogobio albipinnatus
CCCCAAAACAGCTCAGACTCCTAGGGGTTAACACCAAAATCATTCCTGTAGCTCAAATGGTAGGTCATGGGTTCGATTCCCAGAGAATGCATAAACTCATTAAATGAAATGCAATGCACGTCTTCAAATGAAGGAATCAGGTTCAAGTGAATGAATGATTAATCAATGCAAACTCACTCAGAGTCAGAATGCAATGCTGTATCTTCCACATTTAAGCAAATGGTGATGCATCCGTGTCTTCACTCTCAGGGCCCTATCACACACCCGACGCAAGAGTTTTCTGCTAGTGTAACGCAGCTCTCATGTTCACGTCCAGCTCCACGTTGTCCAGGTTTAATGAAGGTAAATTAAGATCGCTTAAAGAACATTTTAGGAATGAATTGAAGGGAACATAACACGTCGATGTGTTCTCTAAATGTAAAAGTTCAAAGTTTGAAAATACAATTTCCAACAGATCTCTATTACTTTTGAACTCAGTTTTACAAAAAATAACAAAGTTTGAGATAAGAAATCTTGTGATTTTATGATTAAAAGAAGAACAAATATCTGCCAATGTGTTCATAAAAAACAAACTTAATTCAAATACAAGTTATTTTGACACCCGTTGACAGATATTTGCTCTTGTTTTAAGCATAAACTCATTTCTTCATGTTGCATCTCAAGTAAATGTGTCTTGATTTAACCCCTTAAATGTTTTAATTCAAGAATGCTTTGGAATATAGACCTAAGTTCTAGACAAGACTAAATGTTGTGTTTTAAATAAGACACTCAGCAGATTATTGCTGAAGTGAAAGCATTTCAAAATACGAAAGTATGAAAAAGTTATGGAAGTTTAAATTTACTGTAAATAAAAAATATTGTAATAAATATTTTTATTTTATATAAAATATATATTTTACAAAAACATTTTTACTATAAAATTACTATAAAATCAAAGCCATATGTCTAACCAAGTTGTGTTCCAAATTTGATGTTGATATCACAAAAATTGAAGTTCCCATGAGATGTTGTTTAGGCGCTGTACCAAAAACAGCCACCGGGTGTCAAACACATTCCATTGATTGTTTTTTGTTGCATTTTCCTGTAAATTTCTGTCCAAATGTCACTTCCATCACAAAACAGTCACCAAATATGGACCCTTGAGACTCAGACCTTTCCGACGATATGTGTTTTGTCAAGATTGGAAAAGATTTTGAATATAAAGTAGTTCAAATAATTGTTGTAATATGAAACATGACGCCGCCCACTAGGGGAGGAGCCCGTTAGAATCATTTAGAGTAAGGTTTCCATGGTAACACAATGTCCAATTTCAAAACGGTTTTCACAGGATGAATTTTGAGTTTGTAAGCTTTCAAATGATACCTAATTTATGATAATTACTAAAATATATGATACGAAAAAAAGGCGATCAAAAAAAGAGCGCCAGGCGTCGGTGACAGTTAAGAGGTTAAACCAATAACAAGGAGGGTGGGAACTAGACAAGGACGGAAAATAACAAAACACCACATGTGCTACACAAGACAGGACAGGCATGTGACAGAAATCAAAGCCATGCATTTTCCCTTTCTGAGCTGCAGGACTGCTCCTGTCTCTCACGTTGAGGTTTCGAGTGAGAACAGAAGGGCATTAAACAACTAAATGAAGTGGCGTTCGAGCGCCCACATCCGTCCATTTCACTGCACTCGATGAAGTGTTTAAAAACCCAGTTGAAGAGGTGAGCAAAAATTGAGAATGGCTTCATTCTATATAGACGGCAGACGTCGATATTAATGTGTGTGTTATTACTTACATCGATCATATTCCTCCAGCCGTCTGTGCTTCCGCTGAGCAGCGGTTCGTTGTGAGCCAGGCCGGCGTTGTTGATGCACACGTCCACTCCCTGATGCAGCGTCTTAATGGCCGAAAACATGGACAGAATCTCCTCCTCGTTGCACAGATCACACTTGTACGGGATCAAAGTGCCGCTGTATCCCGCACTCTGACACTCGGCTGCCAGCTTCTGCAAGGACAAGAGGAGGAGAACACCTTTCAGCTTCATGAACTCGCTTCAGTTTCTCCTCAAGCGGCTGACGGCTGTCTGAGCACAGTGAAAATACAGTCAAATCAGTCAAATTGTGAAATATTATTCCAGTGTAGATCAGCTGTTGTGAATATATAATAAAGTGTGATTTATTCCTGTGATCAAAGCTGAATTTATCATCATTACTCCAGTCTTCAGTGTCACATGACCCTTCACTAATCATTCTCATATGAGGATCTGATGCTCAAGACACATTTATGATTATTATCAATGTTGAAAATCCCCAGAAATTAATACTTTTATTCATCAAGGACACATTAAAAGAGTCAAAAGACCATAAAGACATGTTACAAAAGATTATTTTTCAGATAAATGCCGTTCTTTTGAACTTTCTGTTCATTAAAAAAAACACAGAAATAAATTACTTTTTAAAATAAATTCAAATATGAATACATTTTAATAATATTTCACAAAATTACTGTTTGTTTTTGTATTTTTAATCAAATAAACAAGATAAAAATAAATATAAATAAATAAAAAGTAAAAAAAGTATAAGTCCAAAAGTAAAATACTGTTAATTTGATTATATTACATTTTAAAATACTCATAATCAGACTACAGTTATTGTTTTATTGATTACATCATTCCTTAATATTCACAAACCATCATAACTCATAACCCTTCTAGGGTCTTCGGGGGCTTTTCTGACCCCAAAGGACGTTTGCTCAAATAAAAAAATTAAAAAGTCCCTTAGTCCAAATGGCACGAGACTTTGTACGGTTGTCAACACTCTCTAGATCTACAAATAAAAAAATTAATTGGATTGATATCCGTTTTTATGTTCGTGTGACAATGCATAAAACATCCACAATGCAAAATGATCATGATCATGCTCACACACACACACACACACACACACACACACACACACACACACACACACACACACACACACACACACACACACACACACACACACACACACACACACACACACACACGTTATTGCTGTTCAGTTCATTGCATTTTGAGGTGTATTTTTTACTCAATATGTAATATAACTGTTCATTTCTGTTAATGTTTGTTCTGTTACAGTTAGTAACTGAAGTGTAGATTAAATTTGTAGAATTATAAGAAAATCAGATGTTTGAAATAAATGATAAACTCTAAACACTCCAACTTTTCTCTTGTTCAGGTTTGATTGTAATCATAATGTAACATCATTGAAAAAATGTTTTTTTCAGTACAAAAAAATGCTAAACTTTGACAAAATTAATGAATTTTATTTGTTATAATTGTGATTTCATAACATTTCATAACACAACTCTAGAGGAGACGGAAAATGAGTCTATTTTCAAAAATAGTGGCGTGTTCCTTTAAGACGAGTGCGACAGGTTTGATAAATAAAGGTGATCAGAAAGTCACGGCATTATATAAGGGCCCTATGATTTCTGCGATGCGGAAAATTCATTCATTCCTAAAAATAGAATTGACTGTATGATGCAAAATGTCTCCGAATTTGTCAAATTTTGGATGAATAAATCACAAGTAGGGCTGCACACTTAAAGGGACAGTTCACCCAAAAATAATTTCCTCGCCCTAATGTCGTTCCAAACCCGTAAGACTTTCCTTCCTCATATAAAGCCATTCAGAAAATGAGCAATAAACCGTTCAATCCGTATGGATCAGTTTTAGGATCTCTTTAGTGGAAGTTGCTTAGACTGTCAATGGAGGGACAGAAATCTTTCCCATTTTATTAAAAATATCTTCATTTGTGTTCCGAAGATGAATGAAAGTCAGTCAAATGTAATTTAACCATAAAATTTAAATAAAAAATAAAACAGATTCCCTAAATTTATGCAAAATTTAGTTGCATGCACTGCAAAAAATATGGATTTTTGTTTTCCAGTACAATTTCAAAAATGTAAGACAGTAAAGCACAGCTAACAGAGCAATTACATTACATTAGCAAGTGAACATCACAATATTTATTCATAATGCAAAATAATTATGAGTCTTCAATGGACAGAAATTCTGCATCACACGTATTTCACGATCATCTCCTCACAGCTATTTATGGAGCTAAATGTGATAAAGTTGTTCTTCTGCTCAGAGCACTTTTCCTCCCGAATCTGACTCGTATCGCTTTTCTTTTTTTAAACACACTCAATCCATTCTCTGAGCGACTAACATCACTAAGCAGGTAAAACACTGACACTGATGGATGATGGGACGTGTCCGGTTTCTCCCTCTCTCTCTCTTACACACACACACACACACACACACACGTCTATAAAAGAGCTTTTGATCAATTCCGTTGACAAGCTGCCCAAGTCGAGTGATTTACACTTCGGCTGCGTTAAAGAACCTGCTGATCCCGGATCACAGATGCTTTAAATTCTCCATACGGATGCCGATCACTGGAGTTTGGAAAAGAGAGGCGGCTGGTTTAATGTAGTTCACGCTCCAGCAGTGTCATTACAAGCTGTCATCCCAGTTTAATAACGCAAAATTAATAACGCAAAATTAAAAAAAATTGTGAATTGGAATATATATATATATTTATTCTGTTGGTCCTCCTTTTGCTGACCCGTCGAGGCATGGACTCCTGAAGGTGAGCTGTGGTATCTGGCACTAAGATGTTAGCAGCAGATCCTTTAAGTCCTGTAAGTTGTGAGGTGAGGCCGCTTGTTTGTTCAGCTCATCCCACAGATGCTCGATTGGATTGAGATCTGGGGAATTTGGAGGCCAAGTCAACGCCTCAAACTCGTTCCTGGAGCATTTGTGCTTTGTGGCGGCGCATTATCTGCTGAAAGAGCCACAGCCACAGGGAATACCGTTTCCACAAGGCTGGACATGGGCTCAGCAATGCTTATGTAGGTGGTGTGTGTCAAAGTAACATCCACATGGATGGAGGACCCAAGGCTCCAGTAGCTCTTCTGTTTGATCGGACCACACGGGCCAGCCTTCGCTCCCCACG
>CM042242.1:2199464-2201964 GCA_023566225.1 Romanogobio albipinnatus
ACGGAATCAAACTGGAGTTTTGTTCATCAATGAACGCAACTTTATGAACTTTGAAGCCTAAATGCAATCATCAGAAGAGCGAACTACATCACGGTCACATGACTTACACAAGCTTCAGTCTTTAGTTACAAACATCTTCCCTGAGAGTTTGAGTTATGATAGGGCTGCACGATTTGGGGAAAATATCTTATTGCGCTTATTCTGGTTAAAATTGAGATTTAAATGCAATTTTTTACAAATGAAAAGTGTGTGTGTATATAACATTTTGTGTTTATATATTAATGACTAATACTAATTATGATTATTATTATTGCTAAATAAAAATATTTAACAAAATAAGAAATATTACTATTACAATAACATTTTGATAATTAAAAATAGAGTATTTAAGAATAAATATAACAATACACTCTAAAAAATGCTGGGTTAAAAATAAGCCAAGTTGGGTTGAAAATGGACAGACACAGCGATTGGGTTGTTTCAAGCAAACCTTTAACCCAACCGCTGGGTTAAAACAACCCAATTGCAAGGTTAGTCCATTTTCAACCCAACTTGGCTTATTTTTAACCCAGCATTTTTTAGCGTGTATACTACTACTACTAATAATAATAATAATAATATTTATATTTTACAGAAAATGTATTTTACAAAAAAACTGCAGGGTTACCTGTTAATATGCAGACAGCCTATGACTAAACATCATTAGAAAGGTCTAAGGATTTATTGTAAAATTAAAAAGAATCTGTGCTTTTTTATCTGTGATATCAATTTCTTAAAGTCTACATCTTTAATATGAAATATGATCCTCTTATGCATCCACTGTGATGAAAAAACTCCTGTACATTGAAGAAAAACATATGGATTGTCATGTACATTTATTTAGAGAGAAGTATTATTTTTCTCATTTGTTACCAAAAAGTTTAATTCATACTGGAGGTCAGAGGGCGCCCTCGAGCAGAAACTCCCCATTCGCCTCAGAGAAGTAATCGTTTTCAGGAAACCCCTAATGTGAAGCTAAGCTAGCGCTGTAGCTGAATAAACAGAAGATAGAAACGCTTTGACTGATTAAACATGAAGACAATAAACACACGACTGCGACAATATATGGTGTATTTGAGTTCTTCAAGCCTTCTCAGGTATGTTCATAATAGTAAAGTATGCAGTGCTGATTGACATAGACTTCATCACTGTATATGTCAGCTCATAAACACTCGACGGATATGAAGTGAGTTAAAACATGTTATTAAACGTATTTTGTGGAACAGGTTTATGAACGCTTCGCATTACTAGTTTGTGAAGATGTTTGACGTGTGTTGCTTTTTCAAACACACGTTATAAGCGACTCAAACACGTAATCGATATCAATAAAAAATGTGTTTGATGAAATGTTCAAACATTTTTTTTTCTTCATCGAAAGAAACCAGAGGTTGCGAAGCAAGTTTGGTTGCATGAACAAAGGCACTCGCTCTCTGGTAACCAAGCAACGTAGAGAGTGACAGGCTAACAGCCAATCAGGTAACTATCACGTTTGGTTGCGCCATATCGTTGTCTGGTGTTGGATTAATTCTTCAGTAACAGAACAGACGTGGAGTGATGAGTGGAAAATGAGTGCCACAGCGAGCGAGGAAATTGTTGATTAAACAGGAAAACAAGTCAACTCACCAGTATGGCAGTTTTTTAGATTGTATAAGTCTGACCGTAGTCAGAACAACATCGTCTGCAAATTATGCAAGACCGTCGTCCCAACCAAGACTTGTTTTAAGCCTTGTTTATACTTTCGTCTGGCTCCGTGCATGCCTCGTCCGTTTGGGGAGGTGTTTATACTCGCCGTTGTAATATTCTTTGAAATGACAGAGTAGTAGTAATTGTTCTATAAACCATCAGGAAACAGTGCGAGAAGAAGTACACGTGACAATGTTTACTTTAGTAAACTTTACCAAAACCACACTACGAAAGAATCGTGTAAAACCCAGTACTACTTGTGACATGAGAACAGAATATATGGATGGGAGAACATGTATACAACTAAATTAACAATCTCTTAAACATTTTCTCATTTCTCTAAACATTATTATTAAACATGGATCTTTATTTTCATTAAAAGGGCTTATTTCTGCTATTGTTGGCTCATTTTGTAAATATAAGCAACTGATTTAGACGCGCAAACTGATGCCGTCATGCTCGGCCAGATTCGCCTCGAACTCGTGCATCTTCGGTTGCGGAGCAGCGCGGAAAGTTCACCGCCAAGCGAAATGGGGGCTCAATCCAAAATCGCCCCCTATACCCTCAAATAGGGCATTATTTGAGGCGACAGCCATTCGTAGTGGTGTCGGGAACCATAGTGCATGTTGCACAATCCTACAAAACGATATGTACAGCCGATGTACACACAACAGCTGTCCGAATTCACTCACTCGTTTTCATTCACTCATCAAGTGAACAATATAAGTGGACTAAAGTAGGGAATAGTGAATGAGGGTTTAGGGGGCGATTTTGGATT
>CM042242.1:2224464-2226964 GCA_023566225.1 Romanogobio albipinnatus
AAGGGACACTTGCCTAATAACACTGCCTAAAGTTCTTAAAGGGACACTTTCCTAATAACACTGCCTAAAGCTCTTAAAGGGACACTTGCCTAATAACACTGCCTAAAGTTCTTAAAGGGACACTTGCCTAATAACACTGCCTAAAGCTCTTAAAGGGACACTTACCTAATAACACTGCCTAAAGCTCTTAAAGGGACACTTACCTAATAACACTGCCTAAAGTTCTTAAAGGGACACTTGCCTAATAACACTGCCTAAAGCTCTTAAAGGGACACTTGCCTAATAACACTGCCTAAAGTTCTTAAAGGGACACTTACCCAATAACACTGCCTAAAGCTCTTAAAGGGACACTTGCCTAATAACACTGCCTAAAGCTCTTAAAGGGACACTTGCCTAATAACACTGCCTAAAGCTCGTAAAAGGGACACTTGCCTAATAACACTGCCTAAAGTTCTTAAAGGGACACTTACCTAATAACACTGCCTAAAGCTCTTAAAGGGACACTTACCTAATAACACTGCCTAAAGTTCTTAAAGGGACACTTGCCTAATAACACTGCCTAAAGCTCTTAAAGGGACACTTGCCTAATAACACTGCCTAAAGTTCTTAAAGGGACACTTACCTAATAACACTGCCTAAAGTTCTTAAAGGGACACTTACCCAATAACACTGCCTAAAGCTCTTAAAGGGACACTTGCCTAATAACACTGCCTAAAGTTCTTAAAGGGACACTTACCTAATAACACTGCCTAAAGTTCTTAAAGGGACACTTACCCAATAACACTGCCTAAAGCTCTTAAAGGGACACTTGCCTAATAACACTGCCTAAAGTTCTTAAAGGGACACTTTCCTAATAACACTGCCTAAAGCTCTTAAAGGGACACTTGCCTAATAACACTGCCTAAAGTTCTTAAAGGGACACTTGCCTAATAACACTGCCTAAAGCTCTTAAAGGGACACTTACCTAATAACACTGCCTAAAGTTCTTAAAGGGACACTTGCCTAATAACACTGCCTAAAGCTCTTAAAGGGACACTTGCCTAATAACACTGCCTAAAGTTCTTAAAGGGACACTTACCCAATAACACTGCCTAAAGCTCTTAAAGGGACACTTGCCTAATAACACTGCCTAAAGCTCTTAAAGGGACACTCACCTAATAACACTGCCTAAAGCTCGTAAAAGGGACACTTGCCTAATAACACTGCCTAAAGTTCTTAAAGGGACACTTACCTAATAACACTGCCTAAAGCTCTTAAAGGGACACTTACCTAATAACACTGCCTAAAGTTCTTAAAGGGACACTTGCCTAATAACACTGCCTAAAGCTCTTAAAGGGACACTTGCCTAATAACACTGCCTAAAGTTCTTAAAGGGACACTTACCTAATAACACTGCCTAAAGTTCTTAAAGGGACACTTACCCAATAACACTGCCTAAAGCTAGTAAAAGGGACACTTACCTAATAACACTGCCTAAAGTTCTTAAAGGGACACTTACCCAATAACACTGCCTAAAGTTCTTAAAGGGACACTTACCTAATAACACTGCCTAAAGTTCTTAAAGGGACACTTACCCAATAACACTGCCTAAAGTTCTTAAAGGGACACTTACCCAATAACACTGCCTAAAGTTCTTAAAGGGACACTTACCCAATAACACTGCCTAAAGCTCGTAAAAGGGACACTTACCTAATAACACTGCCTAAAGTTCTTAAAGGGACACTTGCCTAATAACACTGCCTAAAGTTCTTAAAGGGACACTTGCCTAATAACACTGCCTAAAGCTCTTAAAGGGACACTTGCCTAATAACACTGCCTAAAGCTCTTAAAGGGACACTTGCCTAATAACACTGCCTAAAGTTCTTAAAGGGACACTTACCCAATAACACTGCCTAAAGTTCTTAAAGGGACACTTGCCTAATAACACTGCCTAAAGCTCTTAAAGGGACACTTGCCTAATAACACTGCCTAAAGCTCTTAAAGGGACACTTGCCTAATAACACTGCCTAAAGTTCTTAAAGGGACACTTACCCAATAACACTGCCTAAAGTTCTTAAAGGGACACTTGCCTAATAACACTGCCTAAAGTTCTTAAAGAGACACTTACCTAATAACACTGCCTAAAGTTCTTAAAGGGACACTTGCCTAATAACACTGCCTAAAGTTCTTAAAGGGACACTTGCCTAATAACACTGCCTAAAGCTCTTAAAGGGACACTTGCCTAATAACACTGCCTAAAGTTCTTAAAGGGACACTTACCTAATAACACTGCCTAAAGTTCTTAAAGGGACACTTACCTAATAACACTGCCTAAAGTTCTTAAAGGGACACTTACCTAATAACACTGCCTAAAGTTCTTAAAGGGACACTTGCCTAATAACACTGCCTAAAGTTCTTAAAGGGACACTTGCCTAATAACACTGCCTAAAGTTCTTAAAGGGACACTTGCCTAATAACACTGCCTAAAGTTCTTAAAGGGACACTTACCTAATAACACTGC
>CM042242.1:2234464-2296964 GCA_023566225.1 Romanogobio albipinnatus
GGCTAAGTGATATGATCGTTCAGTTTATGATACAAGCGGGAAAATTGGCATGAGCAGTCTCCATGGGTCACTTGACAAGAAAATTGTCAGAGCCACTTGAAATTTCAAGATGGCGGCCATTTTTCAAGATGGCCGACACCTTAGGGGAGCAGTTTAGTGATATAGTGGTTTATTTGGTGATACAAGCATGAAAATTGGCATGAGCAGTCTCTGATGGTCACTAGACTATAAGCCACCCACAGCTATTTGAAATTTCAAGATGGCCACCACCTTAGTGGAGCAGTTAGGCTTAAGAAATCATTTAGTTGGTAATACAAGCATGAAAATTGCCTTGAGCTGTCTCAAAGGGTCATTTGACAAGAAACCGCCCACAGCAACATAACATTTCAAGATGGCGGCAATTTTTCTGGATTACTGCCGCCCGCCATGTGGATCTTTAAATGATACATTTTCTCATAGAAATGTATTGGGTTCCTCAAAAGACTCAGACAAAACACAGTCAAACTACCTCTCGACAGACTCCTCAACCATGACCTGTCCAGTTTGGTAAAGCCTGTCAGGAGTTGCCTCCCACCGGCATAGCTCTCAGGGTTCATTGAGGTACACAAGCTCCCCTACCACGACAAGGTAACAGTCACAAGGGAGGTTTTTTTTTTTTCCTAATTGCTCCACTAAGGTGGTGGCCATCTTGAAAAATGGCCGCCATCTTGAAAATTCAAGTAGCTGTGGGTGGCTTATTGTCTAGTGACCAATGCTCATGCCAATTTTCACGCTTGTATCATAAACTGAACGATTCTGCCAAACATAAGCACTTAGCCGCTACACTATAATTAAAGTCACGCATTATATACACGTTTGATTACACAATAAACTGTATTTAATTTCATTCCCATTTCATTCATAGTCAGGAGGAAAGACTAAGAACAGGATTTGACACATTATTCAATAAAGTATCAGGTTATAATAGCTCACTAAAACCATTAAAGCATATTCTTTACTTGAAATTAAATAAATGTTAACAGAAATGTAAAGCTTTAGCTGAACCTGATATACTAACTAAAACAGAAATACATATATTAAACTATATAGATGTTAAAAAAAAGTAGTGAATTGAGCTCTTTTGTGTATTTTTGCGCTTGAACGGTCAAAAACACAATAATGGCAAAATATCAGTTGTGTCACATATTCATGTAACAGTCGGTGGTGATGCTAAACTCATTAGATTTTATGCGACTAAAACTAAAAACAATTCAGGCGACTAAAACTAAGGGAGTTTTTGATTTTGATCTGAATCAATGACAGGTGTGAAACCTCCCCCAGAAATTTGGTCCGACGAAAAGAGGTAGTCTCGGTCCGGATCAAACTGAACAAAGGTTCGGTTAGTTTCTAATGTGAAAGCATTTTCTGTATGGTTAAGACTTTCAGAGCATTTACAGGAAGTTCCTCTTTATGTTTAAATATTATAATGTTATTTTTAAAATTTATCTCGGCTATATTGATTATGAAAAGTGAAAAGATGCGCAATGTCAGAAGATTTTGACCACTTCATTAAGTTTTGTTTTGTAGAAAGCCTTTCTTTAAAGTGAATTTTGTTTTGTATAAATTGTAGGGGTGTAACGATACACTCGTGTCACAATTCGATATGAATCGTGATACTGAACTCACGATAAGATATGTATCCCGATATTTTAAGCCAAAACAAAGAAGAGGGTTTTTTTTTTTTTTTTTACTTTTTTATTATTATTAAATTAATATTATTATTATTATTATTAGTGTATTATTTTCAGGACCCACAAATATTCCCCCATTGCATTATTATACATTAAATTCAACATTATATATAGTCTTATGTAATAATGTCACTGAAACCGTGAACTTTAATTTTTTCCCCTCACGCCTTACTCATGCTTTCAATGCAGGCAGCATTCTGTCCCAGTGTTCGCTATGTCCCGCCTCTCCCTCTAATTCACTATACATATAAGAATGAACCATCGAAAATGCTTTGAATAATCATACGATTAAAACTAAATGTGGTCTGATGATTTAAATGATGTTTGCGCTTTCACTAAGGAGTGCCGCTTTAAATGATGACGCTCTCACTTTGAAGAGTGTCATTTCGGCAGCGCGTGCACTTCAAATGATCAATGCATCACCGTTCTAATCACAAGAAAGCATGTCAAAATGACTAATTCTCAAACTGTAAATGTTTAGCTCATCCAAGAATTTTAATTCTGCATTTACTCACTCACTCTCATGTTGTTTTTGCGCGTCACGCAACCATTTGAACGTCCGTGTTTATTACAGTATGCGCGTCGTTGTGAATCTGTTCATCATTATCCATCATTCGTGTCTTTTCAGAAGACTTGGATTTGGATTAGACCACTCGATTAGTTCTTTTACAATGCCTTTATGTCATTTATTGGATCTTTTAAGTTTGAGAGGAATGACTTTAAATGGAGGGACAGAAATTCCTCCGGTCTCATAAAGAATCTTCATTTGTGTTTGGACGTTAAACGAAAAACGACATGATGGTGAGATGATGATAGAGTTTACATTTGTAAATTCGTGTTTGGGATAATTATACCTTATAAATAGGCCTACTACAGCAAGTTGAGCCTTGGATAAAACAACTCTATATCGCAAATCATATCGTTTCCATCAACGATACATATCGTCACATTTTCATATCGCGATATATAGTTTAACAATATATTGTTACACCCCTAATAAATTGTATCTTAATTTTAATCAATGTTTCATCAGCCAATTGCCTGGATTCAGTAAATAAGAAGCAAATAGGCGACAGCAGACAACAATCGTGACATGGAGGCGCCGGCTCTTGAACACGTCTAATAAATAAACCCAAACTCAGCCTCACACACATGAGAACTATGTGTATAGAAACCTTGAAAAGTCACTTTTAAACGAAACAATTCGAAACAAAATAGTCCAGCAATGCGCACTGTTCACTAGTGGCAACGATATGCGTCCGTTCAGTCATTCTTGTCAAAGACGCTGACGTCAGACGCACATCCGTTTACAAACCAATCAATGTCTAGATGCCGCCCACATGATGATGACAACAGGACGCGAGTGTGTCATGCACAGTTCTTTAGTGCGCTCGCATAATTGCAATGTGAAACCAAAACTAACCAAATGTACACTCAAAGGATTATTATGAACAGCACACTAATACTGTGTTTGACCCCCTTTGGCCTTCAGAACTGCCTTAATTCTACATGGCATTGATTCAACAAGGAGCTGAAAGCATTCTTTAGAAATGTTGGCCCATATTGATAGGATAGCATCTTGCAGTTGATGGAGATTTGTGGGATGCACATCCAGGGCACGAAGCTCCCGTTCCACCACATCCCAAAGATGCTCTATTGGGTTGAGATCTGGTGATTATGGGGGCCATTTTAGTCCAGTGAACTCATTGTCATGTTCAAGAAACCAATTAGAAATGATTGGAGCTTTGTGATATGGGGCATTATCCTGCTGGAAGTAGCCATCAGAGGATGGGCACATGGTGGTCATAAAGGGATGGACATGGTCAGAAACAATGCTCAGGTAGGCCGTGGCATTTAAACCATGCCCAATTGGCACTAAGGGGCCTAAAGTGTGCCAAGAAAACATCCCCCAAACCATTACACCACCACCACCAGCCTGCACAGTGGTAACAAGGCATGATGGATCCATGTTCTCATTCTGTTTACGCCAAATTCTGACTCTACCATCTGAATGTCTCAACAGAAATCCAGACTCATCAGACCAGGCAACATTTTTCCAGTCTTCAACTGTCCAATTTTGGTGAGCTGGTGCAAATTGTAGCCTCTTTTTCCTATTTGTAGTGGAGATGAGTGGTACCCGGTGGGGTCTTCTGCTGTTGTAGCCCATCCGCCTCAAGGTTGTGCGTGTTGTGGCTTCACAAATGCTTTGCTGCATACCTCGGTTGTAACGAGTGGTTATTTCAGTCAAAGTTGCTCTTCTATCAGCTTGAATCAGTCGGCCCATTCTCCTCTGACCTCTAGCATCAAGGCATTTTGGCCCACAGGACTGCCCCATACTGGATGTGTTTCCCTTTTCACACCATTCTTTGTAAACCCTAGAAATGGTTGTGCGTGAAAATCCCAGTAACTGAGCAGATTGTGAAATACTCAGACCGGCCCGTCTGGCACCAACAACCATGCCACGCTCAAAATTGCTTAAATCCCCTTTTTCCCATTCCGACATTCAGTTTGGAGTTCAGGAGATTGTCTTGACCAGGACCACACCCCTAAATGCATTGAAGCAACTGCCATGTGATTGGTTGATTAGATAATTGAACAGGTGTTCCTAATAATCCTTTAGGTGAGTGTATAAATGTATCAAAACATGACCTTTGGTTTGGACCTTGGTGCGAGCTTTCAGGGTTTGGAACGGCAGAGTTGAGAACCCCTGATATAGTAT
Organism: Romanogobio albipinnatus; assembly: GCA_023566225.1. Classification (NCBI taxonomy): domain Eukaryota; kingdom Metazoa; phylum Chordata; class Actinopteri; order Cypriniformes; family Gobionidae; genus Romanogobio; species Romanogobio albipinnatus. The sequence goes on from CM042242.1 coordinate 2,238,914, forward strand.
ATAAACAAGGCTTAAACAACACTGGTTGACCCGACTGTGATTGAGGTATGAGGCGTGTGAGCAGACTCACCAGTAGCTCCGCGAGGCTCTTGGCGCAGCTGCTTGCCTGAGTGCAGGGGTCTGGCAGGAGCGGCTGACTGTGGCAGTGCCTGCTGCTGCTCACATGACGGCTGAAGCTGGATAAGGATTCACAGCTCAACGTAGAGCACGGAGTTTCTTTGCTTCTGCACAGATGTGGTGAAGGAGAGGAAGACTCGTGGACAGCAGCAGATCCAGATCCTCTCCGGCTGCCGTCCGATATGCAGTCCTCCTCCGCTTTAGACGCCTATGAGAGGGGGAGAGATCACAACTTCAGTCATCACGTCTGTCGTGCGTCACTAACAGCGATGCACGGGAAATATATTCGTACTAAAACTGAAATTAAAGTTTTTAGCCCAAAAAATTGAGAATGATCGATTAATTGATCAGATTTATTCAGTAATCAAGACTGAAATGAAATGATTAAATAATAAATATTAACTGTCACCCCCCTTTTTGAGAACAGACGTGAAAATGCACTATCCAAACTTAAAAGGCTGTAATTCAAGAATGCTTTGGAATCTAGACCAAAGGTTGGTCTTGTTTTAAAGACACTGGGCAGATTATTGCTGAAGTGAAAGCTGCATTTGTGCATTACTCAGTCCCTCCAGAAAAACACGATTATGCGATCGTGTGATTTAACGCATAATCAGCCAAAGTCCGCATATTTATGCGGGGGCCGCATTTTTCAAATCCGCGGCACTTTCGCCGCATAAATTGCCTATTTCCACGTGCAAAATATGCGGGGCTAGCATGATTTCATAATTCCCACATTTTCGTTGCAAAAAAGTCATATATATATTAGCAGAAAGTTGAAAAATGTTCGTTTACTTCACACAAGAGCCGCCATTTCCCCCTGTTGCCATGGGAACGTTTTGAAGTGACATAATTACCCGACGTGAACGTCATCGAAAAGCTGCAAACCCCGCGGAGAAACCATAGATATCAGTGAAACCATGATGAAGCGCAAACTCCCATTGGCCAACAAAAATAACAGCAAAAGAGCAAAGCAGTTTCCCTGTGCTGACCAATCACAACACAGCATCATGAAGCTTCAGAGCGTTATGAGTCAGTGAGTCGATTCAGCGGTTTGGAGCGTTATGAATCAGTGAGTCGATTCAGCGGTTTGAAGCGTTATGAATCAGTGAGTCGATTCAGCGGTTTGGAGCGTTATGAATCAGTGAGTCGATTCAGCGGTTTGAAGCGTTATGAATCAGTGAGTCGATTCAGCGGTTTGGAGCGTTATGAATCAGTGAGTCGATTCAGCGGTTTGGAGCGTTATGAATCAGTGAGTCGATTCAGCGGTTTGGAGCGTTATGAATCAGTGAGTCGATTCAGCGGTTTGGAGCGTTATGAATCAGTGAGTCGATTCAGCGGTTTGAAGCGTTATGAATCAGTGAGTCGATTCAGCGGTTTGGAGCGTTATGAATCAGTGAGTCGATTCAGCGGTTCGGAGCGTTATGAATCAGTGAGTCGATTCAGCGGTTTGGAGCGTTATGAATCAGTGAGTCGATTCCGCGGTTTGGAGCGTTATGAATCAGTGAGTCGATTCAGCGGTTTGGAGCGTTATGAATCAGTGAGTCGATTCAGCGGTTTGGAGCGTTATGAATCAGTGAGTCGATTCAGCGGTTTGGAGCGTTATGAATCAGTGAGTCGATTCAGCGGTTTGGAGCGTTATGAATCAGTGAGTCGATTCAGCGGTTTGGAGCGTTATGAATCAGTGAGTCGATTCAGCGGTTTGGAGCGTTATGAATCAGTGAGTCGATTCAGCGGTTTGAAGCGTTATGAATCAGTGAGTCGATTCAGCGGTTTGGAGCGTTATGAATCAGTGAGTCGATTCAGCGGTTTGGAGCGTTATGAATCAGTGAGTCGATTCAGCGGTTTGGAGCGTTATGAATCAGTGAGTCGATTCAGCGGTTTGGAGCGTTATGAATCAGTGAGTCGATTCAGCGGTTTGGAGCGTTATGAATCAGTGAGTCGATTCAGCGGTTTGGAGCGTTATGAATCAGTGAGTCGATTCCGCGGTTTGGAGCGTTATGAATCAGTGAGTCGATTCAGCGGTTTGGAGCGTTATGAATCAGTGAGTCGATTCAGCGGTTTGGAGCGTTATGAATCAGTGAGTCGATTCAGCGGTTTGGAGCGTTATGAATCAGTGAGTCGATTCAGCGGTTTGGAGCGTTATGAATCAGTGAGTCGATTCAGCGGTTTGGAGCGTTATGAATCAGTGAATCGATTCAGCAGTTCGGATCGCCAAAGTCATGTATTTCAGCAGTTTGACACTCGATCCGAATCATGAATCGACTCACTGATTCATAGCATCATGATGCTGTGTTTTGAAATCGGTCATCACTATATAAGTCGTTATTTAGAGACGAACGGAGGTCTGACGGGTGTCCAGCGACATGAGGGGACGTCATTAATGACAGAATTTACATTTCTGGGTGAACTAACCCTTTAAGAGATTGCACTTTGTGCACTGGAAGCACTCAAATGTCTGTTTTGTAAAGCTACCTCTGTAAAACAGGAAGTTATTTATTCATTTCTTCAGAAGTTGTAGCATATTCCTTTTGTAAAGCTACAGAACTTAAATATTCCCAGCACTTTCTGTGATGTAGTGCTTTTTTTCTCTTTTTCATCAAACCGCAGTTTTTGCAAGTTCCCGCAATTTCATCGCATTTTTTAAGAAAACATGCCGCATAATCAAGGATTTTTGCCCGCAACAATCACAAAAAAAGCCGCATTTTTCTGGAAGGACTGGTTAGTCAGTCGGCAGAGAGTAGGGGATCTTTTAATGGCTGTTCGACACATTTGACCACATGAGTGTTCACACTACGAGAGCAATCGAATGCGTTTGGTTCTGGAAGTGGTTGAAAGTGGACAAGCTCAAAACGTTTTATGCTGCGTTCACACCGAATGTGAATAGAGCGTCAAAATCACGTCTGGTTGGACGCTTGAACATTTTGAATCCACTCGCACGCGTCCACAGCGAAATGGACGCACGTATAAATCGAGCGTTTGACGCAATATAGAACAGGGTTCTTAAAGGTTTCAGTAGGTCATATTTAAGACCCTTTTAAGACATTTTAAGACCGTAAAGATTGAAAATTAAGACCTATACGACGCATTACCAAAATTATTTAAATCAAAGAAATAAATTAAAAAATCATTTGATTTCAATGCATTCAGTCATTGAAAAAGCATTAATTTAATTTACAGAAAAAGCAATGACATTAGTAACCCTCCACAGCCAACAACGCGCCAAATGCCCAGAACCTTAGGCGCAAAATGAAAATAGGCTAAAACAAACTTGCCCTCAAATAGAATAGATTACAAAACAGCATATTAATAGCCTAATAGAGATTGAACAGGCCACTCCAAACTAGGGATGCACGATTTGGGGAAGATATCTAATTGCGATTATTCTGGTTAAAATGCGTTTTTTTTATTTTTTACAAATTTAAAGTGTATGCATAACATTTTATATATTAATGTTTATATATTAATGAGACTAATAATAATTATTATATTTGATAAATACAAATATTTAACAAAATAAGAAATATTACTATTACAATAACATTTTAATTATTTAAAAATAGAGTATTTAAGAATAAATATAACAATAATAACATTTATATTTTACAGAAAACTTATTTTACAAAAGAAACTGCTGGGTTACCTGTTAATATGCAGACAGCCTATGACTAAATATCATTAGAAAGGTCTAAAGATTTATTGTAAAAAAAAATATTTTAAAAAATCTGTGCTTTTTATCTGTGATATCAATTTCTTAAAGTCTATGTATTTAATATGAAATATGAGCCTCTTATGCATCCACTGTGGGGGAAAACTGTACATTGGAGAAAAACATATGGATTGTCATATACATTTATTTAGAGAGATGCTCTATTCGCGTTTGGTGTGAACGCAGCATTAGACCCCATTTACACCTGCATTTAACGCATCTTAATACCAGGTGTAAACAGGGCTTACAAGAACTAGAATATTTAGACATAAAAACTGTTTGCTACATTTTGGCATTAAGATTCTAGATTCTAGCGGTGAGGTTGTGAATTTGCACACGGTGAAAAGCTACGGTGGCCGACAAAGGACAAAGATGTCGCGTCTGAGACAGCAGAGAGTAGCTAGCGCTCTATACGGACTACCAGCACATCCGGGAACTTAACTGACAATTTCGTCACCACCCCTTTTTAGGGGAAAATAAACTAGACTTCCTGTAAAAGATACATCCACACACTTAATTTGGTCAATTTAAAAACATGTCCCTTCATTCTCCCAGCATCAAATTGGTGTAACAACCCCACCCAGTGGCTAGAGGTGTCTTACCCGGACATTTACTCGTACCTCATCAAGTCACCAGGTAAGCCAGTGAATGATTTAACTTCGTTTTTGAATCATGAAGTACGGATGATGCCATCAGAAGCTAAATCAGGCTAGTTGTGTGGTTGGACAGAAAAGTGCACTCAGTACCATAAATATAAAGGCATAACGTATACAATTAAACATGTTTACTTTCAAAAACGAAGTAAAATCATTCACTTGTTACACCAATTTGACGCTGGGTGAATGAAGGGACATGTTTTTAAATTGTCCAGATGAAGTGTGTGGATGTGTCTTTCACATTTCGCGTCAATTGCTTCAGAAGGCCTTTATTAACCCCCAAGAGCCGTGTGGAGCAGTTATATGACGGACAGATGCATTTTTTTATGGACTTCAAAAACAGAGCAACAGTCACTGCTATTATAATGCTTGGATTAGCCTGGACTTTTGTAATATAACTCAGATTTTATTCGATTTTATTTTATTCTGAAAGAAGAATGTCATATACACCTAGGATGACTTGAGGGTGAGTAAATTATGGGCTAATTTTCATTTTTGGGTGAACTATCACTAAGTTCCCGGATGCACCGGTAGTCTGTATAGAGCAGTTTGTCCGTTTAGAGCCACTGTAAAAACATGACGGTGTGTAGATAGAAACGACTCATTCTAAGGTAATAAAAACATAACCGCACATTATGTAAGGTCTTTATACAGCACTGAAAACATAGTAATGTATATTTTACAGTGGGGCAAAATAGTATTTAGTCAGCCACCAATTGTGCAAGTTCTCCCACTTAAAAAGATGAGAGGCCTGTAATTTTCATCATAGGTACACTTCAACTTTGAGAGACAGAATGAGAAAAAAAATCAGATTTTTAAAGAATTTATTTGCAAATGATGGTGGAAAATAAATATTTGGTCAATAACAAAAGTTCATCTCAATACTTTGTTATATACCCTTTGTTGGCAATGACAGAGGTCAAAGGTTTTCTGTAAGTCTCCACAAGGTTTTTCTACACTGTTGCTGGTAGTTTGGCCCATTCCTCCATGCAGATCTCCTCTAGAGCAGTGATGTTTTGGGGCTGTCACTGGGCAATACAGATTTTTTAAACTCCCTCCAAAGATTTTCTATGGGGTTGAGATCTGGAGACTGGCTAGGTCACTTCAGGACCTTGAAATGCTTCTTGCGAAGCCACTCCTTCGTTGCCCGGGCGGTGTGTTGGGGATCATTGTCATGCTGAAAGACCTAGCCACGTTTCATCTTCAATGCCCTTGCTGATGGAAGGAGGTTTTTACTCACAATCTCACGATACATGGCCCCATTCATTCTTTCCTTTACACCGATCAGTCGTCCTGGTCCCTTTGCAGAAAAACAGCTTCACAGTAGGTATGGTGTTCTTTGGATGCAACTCCGCATTTTCTCCTCCAAACACGACAAGTTGAGTTTTTACCAAAAAGTTCTATTTTGGTTTCATCTGACCATATGACATTCTCCCAATCCTCTTCTGGATCATCCAAATGCTCTCTAGCAAACTTCAGACGGGCCCGGACATGTGCTGGCTTAATCGAGGGAGATTATCAGTGGTCTTGTATGTCTTCCATTTTCTAATAATTGCTCCCACAGTTGATTTCTTCACACCGAGCTGCTTACCTATTGCAGATTCAGTCTTCCCAGCCTGGTGCAGGTCTACAATTATGTGTCTGGTGTCCTTTGACAGCTCTTTGGTCTTGGCCATAGTGGATTTTGGAGTCTGACTGTTTGAGGTTGTGAACAGGTGTCTTTTATACTGATAACCAGTTCAAACTGGTGCCATTAATACAGGTAACGAGTGGAGGACAGAGAAGCCTCTTAAAGAAGAAGTTACAAGTCTGTGAGAGCCAGAAATCTTGCTGTTTTGTAGGTGACCAAATACTTATTTTCCACCATAATTTGCAAATAAATTCTTTAAGAATCAGACAATAAGATTTCCTGGATTTTCTCTCTCATTTTGTCTCTCATAGTTGAAATGTACCAGGCCTCTCTCATCGTTTTAAGTGGGAGAACTTTTTTGCCCCACTGTATATTGTATTTCTATCAATATATCCTCATAAATATTACACCCTGCACCTTTAATATTATGATTGTTGTGAAATTCTGATGCAGATTTGTTCATATGACTGAAGTCCCCTTTTATCTTGTGATGTTTAGCAGATAAAGCATCCGGTAAGTCAAAATGCAGCTATTTTAATTTCATCAAGGCAGTTATGAATCAATAACGACCTCACAAGATTTACTTCATGCAAACTCACATGCTCGCCCCTGCAAAGTGACCCCTTGTTTTTTCTTTTCTTCTTCTTATTTTTGCCCGGTGTGTTGTCTTCGGAGTTGGCCCAGCACTCCACACAGCTGTCCACAGCGTCCTCTTCCTTCTCCTCGGAGCAGTGGTGACTACATGAGCACTCGCCTGAAGACAAACAGTAATATTAAATCACCATCCGACGTCTATTGGGAGAACACTTATGATCCTGACTCTCGCAAAACAAGCTCAAAACTGCCTGGGCTGGCTTTACGCAAAGGTCTGAAATCCTCTTGTATCAGTCTAACAGGAAACAAAAATGACGTGTACACGTTTCCAGAATAAGATGCAATGTCAACACAGTTGAATAGACAAATGTTTGACCATCTATAATCATAATAACGTTGCTTTACCCGTTTCATCATGGTTACACATGCCCTCGGTGCAGGCCACGTCTGAGCCCTCTCTAGAGCCCGTCTCACTGCCCTCCATACTGGAGCAGTAACCACAGTCACTGCCGTTACTGTGAGGCAACACTACTAGAGGAACAAACAGGCACAAACACACCAGTCAGAGGCATTCTGGGTAATGGAATTATTTTTATTAAGGGGCAATATTTGCCACCTTATATTCATTTCCAGGGCATTTCTACCTTTATAAGAGTAGATCTTATTAGATGCATGCATCATCTTGTGTCAAATTCTTACATTTAATCAATATTTCAATTAGAATAGAGACACTAGCATTCATATGAAATCAGTATCAGCAAAATACATATTTGCACTGCAGAAGCTGCAGCTAAAGCAATATCATTCACACTGCATAAATAACACTATGGCAATTAAATGATACTTTGCCCCTATTATGCTATTTTAAAGGTTTCTAATTTTGTTTCAGTCTCCTACAACAGGGTTACATGCATCCAAGGACCAAAAAACACTTGAATTTTCTCAAAATATACAATGCACATCACCCCATTTCTAAAAGAGTCTGAAAACGGTTCGTTCAGAGATTCAGTAACTCCTTTGCGAGAGCCAACTCTGCTCTGATTGGTCAGACGGCTCATTCTCTTGTGATTGGTCGACCGCTTACAGCGCATGTCGGAAACGAAGCGCCCCTTACCTTATCTAAATTTCAGCTTCTCAACTGGCTGGCATTATGCAAATTTGTTACATTGTTATATAAGGGTGTAACGGTACACATTCGTACAGGGCTTTCGGTTCGGTGCACGTGTGTTACCGAATGCAATCTTTTACAGTTATAGGCTTGTTTTAAGCGCGGAACATTCAATCCGAGTTCCCACACGAACATATTAAATAATTAGTCAATTTTTATCACGAAATTCAACCGATAAATGCCGTTTTGACACTCTTTAACCTCTTAACTGTCCCCGTCCGGCTGGCACTCTTTTTTTGATCGCCTTTTCATATCATATATTTTAGTAATTATCATAAATTAGGTATCATTCGAAAGATTACGAACTCAAAATTCATCCTGTGAAAACCGTTTTGAAATTGGACGTTGCGTTACCATGGAAATGGTACTTCTAGCTGGCTCCTCCCCTAGTGGGCGGCGTCATGTTTCATATTACAACATGTATTTTAACTACTTTATAATCAAAATCTTTTCTAATTTTGACACATATCGTCGGAAAGGTCTGAGTCTCAAGGTTCCATATTTTGTGATGGAAGTGACATTTGGACAGAAATTTACAGGAAAATGCATCAAAAAAACAATAAATGGAATTTGAATGACACCCGGTGGCTGTTTTTGGTACAGCACCTAAACACAATCTCATGGGAACTTCAATTTTTGTGATATCAACTTCAAATTTGGAACACAACTTGGTTAGACATACGGCTTTGATTTTATCGTAATTTTATATAACATTTTTTTTGTAAAATATATATTTTATATAAAATAAAAAATATTTAGTACAGTATTTTTTCATACTTTCATATTTTGAATTGCTTTCACTTCAGCAACTTGGATCTATATTCCAAAGCATTCTTGAATTACAGCCCTTTAAGTTTGGATAGTGCATTTTCATGTGTATTCTCAAAAAGGGGGGTGCCAGTTAAGGGGTTGACGTGACATGATCACTGTGTGGCACGAGTGAACCCGATCATCTCTTCCTAAAGAATAAACATGAATTAATTTCATACGGTATGTTGAGGATACATTAACACTTAATGAAACGTAACATATGTGGTGTAATCGCTCAGTGTTTCAACGACGGAAAGATGTCAATAAAACAGCTTGCAAACAATGTCACGCAGCATCACATGACCTCAGAAGTCCTTCAGTGTCCACAGCTGTTAGTTCACTAGAGAAATCAACTCTTTCACTGAAACTATATTAATTCTACTTAACCTGTTAGTCATGTCTTGTTTATTTAGTGTATGTTTAAATAAACCAGTCACGGTGTATAAATGATTATACGAATTGGAGAAAAAAAAAGTTATTTTAAAAACTGCCTTATGTGAAGTTGACACGTTTGCATACAATGTTATTTGAGTGAACATGAATACCAACTGAATTTAGGCTAATCGTTTGGGCTCTGTTGTTAACCTTTAATAGTAATGTGCAAGTAAGGGCTCCCTATATAGTTTACAGCAATATCTTCAATGAACCTTTAGTTATAATTGAATTAATTTAAGGACAGACCCAATCTTTTTTCAGTAAACCACTGTTGAATAAAAATAAATAAGCAATTTTGTACAACTGCTGTACCGAACCGTGGCTTCAAAACCGAGGTACGCACCGAACGGTCAGTTTTGTGTACCGTTACACCCCTATTGTTATATAGGAATGTAACAGGAAGTGAGACTGGAATTGCTGACCACTCGTTTACGGTGCGGTATGGTACGGCTCAAGGCTCTTGATTATTACGCAGGAATGAGAGTATAGTTCCTGCAATATCGGCCTAGAAAATCACAACTCTTCATTTTCCGTTGGTCTTAGTACACGATGGGACTACAGAAGAGTCAAGTTTTAAATAGGAGAAATATGGAAACTCTTTGGTCATTATTGAGCGAGATGCTAACGGTCTAATCAGATTCAAAGATCTATGCTAAGCCAGTGTTTCCCACACATAGACTAATTATGTGTGGGAAACACTGCACCACAGAATCAACACCGGCCGCCACATATTGCGCGTCATTATTCATTAACATATTTAAAACACCCTTTCCCTGCTCTCTCTCACTCGATATATATGAAAGTCTAAGCTTTAAACATTTAATACGAAATTCAAACAATACATAGTGTTTTGGCGCACTTAATGTGGCATAACAGTTAAAGCCAGAGCCGTTGAAAGAGAGTTGCGACATGCTCTCATCTCCCGGCGGCGCCGGAGCTCTCCATAGTTCTAAACAAACAAACACTGTGTCAATACATTTGAATGGCTTAAGCGGGTAGACAACAGCTTCACTATACAGGTGTTTGGAAGTTTTTAAAACAGTACAGCATAGTGTGCATTGATTATTACGTCAACCATATTTACAGAATCATTTTATTATGGAGAGTGATGGAGATGCAGCATTGTTAATGTTAATGTTTTTCTTGTATTTAGCCCTCATTGCTTACTAATTGGTCACACTCATACTCATTGATGGTCAAATGTGACCATACACCCAAGCGGCTCCTCCCGCAGTTTCTCTTGAAGCCGATACAGAAGTGACTTAAACTGCAGTTCATGGACTGGCCACTAGAGACAGACTCCAGAAGGAGCAGAATCTCACTGAGCTCATGTTAAAATGCCCAACTTTACAGCAGAAGAACACATGTTTACAGTCTGGGACAAACTGTGCTTTTGGTCTGTACGGCTAATTTTGCCCTTCATGACGACTGTGAGGGGGGGGATTTATTATAACTCATTCGTTTACATTATATAAAGCCTTAAAGTTCTGCATAATTAAGGGCGTGGCCACTTTGAGTGACAGGTGGATAGCCATCGTATCTGCTGTCTGTTAGTTATCGCGTCACCTCAGCTCCGCCCACGTCCCGCCTCTTTGTCCATTTTCTGTTATCCGGGAGTGACGCGCTGACAAGATGGCGACGGCCAGCTCGACCCGACTTTGCGCTTCAAAACGGCTCTTCAGAATCCTATGGGGGACGTCACGGACACTACGTCCACATTTTTTTACAGTCTATGTATACACCTTAACTATTTTTCAATTAAATAAATGTTCTATATTTTAGTTTAATAATATTTTTGTATCTTTTGGTACTAAATAGGCCTATTATTTGTGCAATAATTATAGTCCATTAATGACCACTTACATTTAAAAATTTTTTTATTTATATTACAATTAGTGTGGTAATTAATGTTAAAATAGAGAATTCCAATGCAAAGAGGCAAATTAGTGTCAGTTTGTGGATGCAAAAATATTTTTTTTCATTTGCAATGCCATGGTTTACCCACTATAGGTGCCTGTGTGGCTCTTTAATAAATATACATGCATCTAGTCTAGTTGCTCAGATCATTATTTTTAGGTTTTGCATTCAAATACATATTTAGACATGATCAAACACTAGATTTCTTTAAATGTGAAATTTAAAAAAAGTTAACTTGCATCCTAATATTTTTAATGATACTTATATAAGTACACACAAGTGAATATTAATGGATGCAAGCTACCCCAAGAAAAGTTTAAAATAGTGCTAAAAAGACAAACTTATTTTTCCTTATATGTACAGTAGGCTATATACATATGAACTGATACTGAATCAAGATCGAAATCGATATTTGTGCCAATCACCAAGACCGCCCGGCGCCCGCCCGCCCGCCACCACAAATTGGTTTCTTATCTGTGGGAAACACCGTAAGCTATGCTAAAGTGCTACCGCCAGATCCGGAGATCGGCTGAATGGGTTAGAAAACGGTTAAACTCGACTGTTTAACTCTAGGGGAGACGGAGCCTATTTTCAAAAATAGTGGCGTGTTCCTTTAAAGGTGCACTATGCATGAATCTAAAACAAACATAATGTCTCTCATTCATTACTTAATCATGCTGATATCTGGGAAAAACAGCACGCTTGCTCATGTGATATTGCTATTGCTAACTATATCATGGAAATATAAGACAAAATCTCATACAAGGACATATATTGAATTTTCGGGCTACATCACGCAGTGAAAGCGTTCAGAATCGAGCCGTGCATTAGCGCAGACGATATATAATCGCACAGCCCTGCTAGGCATCCTCCCCAAGCTCTCTTTACCTTTCTTGATTTTGGGGGAGCGCAGGATGGAGGCCGCGGGGCAGGTGCAGGAGGAACTCTCGCTGGTGATGATGACCTCCACGCTGCCGCCCGACTCCTCTCCACTGCCACACGACTTACAGCCGCCGTCCACAGACTCAGACGAACCCTGCGGAAAGACAACGAGGACGTGAATGAGGGCGACAGACAAAGAACAGTGAAGTCACCATAATTGAGATCCAAATGATTTTTATACCACAATTATTGCTCTGATTGTGAAATATCAATATCATCTGATAGTTAGTATATACACACACACACACACAGTTCACATTTTCAGCAAGGATGCATTCAATTGATCATTAACCCCTTAAAGCTACACTGTGTAACTTTTTTAGTTTATTCTTAGCTAAAAACACTTAGTTCTTTCAAAAAAATATGTGCTCATTAATGTATATTTACTTCTTTCAAGTAATAAAGTATTCTCGTAAGTTTATAATATGCCATTGAAAATACATACGGGTAAGGGGTTCGAATGGGGGTCGCCATGTTGCCCCTCCATCTTGAAAGTACATTAGCCAAAGAGGGACATCCCCGTAAATTCAAGCTTCGCCTTTCACGTTTTATCACGTTTTGGCACCGTGTCGAATGTGAAGAGGGGGATTATACAGAATAACGTACAATATACAGAATAACGATTGCACTGATAAAAGTTACTTTACTAAGATTAGCTTGCATTCGTCTGGGAACCTGATAGCTGATGTTAGCAATGAAATGGTAAATAAATTACGAAAACGTAAAACTATTATTAATTTTACATAGATGTCATAACCTACATGTTAACTACATGTGAACAAGTAACCTCATCACTTGAAGGAACACTAATGGACAAGGTCGAACTGGAAGCCATGTTAATCTTGGACTAAATCGGCCACCGTAGGAGTTAAAACGAAAGCGGAATTGGGAGGAACAGAAACTAATATTTACTGAATGGTCATTTACCTTTTCACCGCTAGATGGGGGAAAATATCACACAGTGTAGCTTTAAAGGGATAGTTCACCCAAAAATTAGCCCATAATTTACTCTCCCTCAAGTCATCCTAGGTGTGTATGACATTCTTCTTTCAGACGAATACAATATGAGTTATATTACAAAAGTCCAGGCTAATCCAAGCATTAGAATTGGATTCATAGTTGCTGCGTTATTGAAGTCCATAAAAAGTGCATTTGTCCATCATATAACTGCTCCACGTGGCTCTGGGGTGTTAATAAAGGCCTTCTGAAGCAAATTTGTGTAAGAAAAATATCAATATTTAAAACTTTATCAAGTAAACTTTCGACCGACCACCTTCTGTGGAAAAGTGTTGAATGTTGAAAGTGAAACTCAAGATGAGTACAGGGGAACTTTCAACAATTTTTCCATAAATTGAACACAGAAGGTGGTCGGCCGAAGGTTTTACTTTTTTTACTTTAAGTTTTTGCCAATATATTATTACAGAATCAACTGAGGGCGCTCTTGCTCGCATTTGAGGGTGCTTAGACAATTCCTCAGAACAGTGTCTGCAAACTGACATTTCTGCATCTTTCTCCGACACTTTAAAGCCTTCTTTAAGCCTTGTTTATAGGCCCTGTCCCACATGGCACACTTCATGTGCACTTTCAGTCTTGTGGACAATGGCCGCTTCTTCCTGGCAGTCAAAGCGGCATTACGTCATGAAAGGGCGGACTCAGAGGAACACCGAGAGGGATTAGGGTGCCATGAGCGAAAGGGCCATACTAGACGCGTCCGCACGAGCGCGAGGGTGCGCGCAGCAAAAATGATGTCATCGCAGAATGACAAGCGGACGAAGCGGACCTCTCTCTCACACGCGCTGGTCGCTATATTTGATCGCGTCATCAAAAACCAAAATGTCTTTTTACTTATTCGGCCGAACACCGAAAGTGAAAATTTTCAGCCGATTAATTTCGGTTGCCAAACATTCGGTGCATCCCTAATTATATATGCAGATCTTTTGAACTTTCCATTTATCAAAGAATCCTGAAAAATAAAATGTATCATGGTTTCCACAAAAATATGATATTCATAAATGTTTCCTGAGCAGCAAATCCTCACATGAGAATGATTTGTGAAGGGTCATGTGACACTGAAGACTGGAGTAATGATGATAAATTTAGCTTTGATCACAGGAATAAATGACACTTCACTATATGTAATACTTTTTCACAATATTACCAATTTTTGGTTCAAGTAAATGCAGCCTTGGTGAGCAGAAGAGGCTTTTAAATCATAAGCTTTTAGAGAAGACTGTGAAGGAGAGGAACAGAGACACATTAAAGCGGTCATTACCTCATCGAGGCTTTTATCTTTTTCTCCCTCCGCCTCTTGCTCAAAACCACACTTGTTTTTGCGCCTGTTCTTGCGTTTTTGCCTCTTCTTCTCCTGCTTGAGTTCTTTGGCTCTCTCCTCTTCTGAGAGCTCCTCACAGAGCTGCTCCAGCCTGCTGATGCCCTGAACCCTCTCCACCGCCATCTGAACATCATTGAACACTGATCAGGTGAGCTTCACAGACAACACTTTACACAAGCACAAAATAAGGCTTTAAACTGCTAATAAAGTGTGGGGAACCTCAAGTATCACACAAGCATTTTATTTTATATCCATCTTAGAAGTGTAATTTTCTTGCAACCTTGTATACGGTTCAAAACCCTGTGATCTTGACATTTTAGCATCCTATTCATGGAAAGCACAATTCAGGTATTCAGAAATAATCACAACATGAATATCAGGCGAAAGCACTACCTCGAAGCTTTTGCGCAGCGCATCAATGCCCAAATAGAAGAGCATCTGCCACGTCTGCTCCTCTGCTCGCAGCTTCTGCCAGATTCTGTGCAGCCGCTCGTACAGGTGGATTCCTAGACACGTCAACACCTCCTCCTGGGCGATGTCTATGGTCTTTGCGTGTCTCTCTCGACGCCTGTAAATGATCCGAACACTTTTAATGAGGGTGTATGCATGATAATGGAATTATTAGGGAAGGGCAAAAATATTGTTATCACATTATTTTTCAGGTGGGAATCCACAATCTTGTCACGATTCTTTTTAATGTTGGTTTAAAGGGGTGATGAACTTTCCCTTGAGCCTTTGATATATAGAAGTTAATCGTGATATAAGAATATCCTGTTAGTTTCAGAGCTGAAAACTTCCTTGTTAGTCAAAGAAAAGCTTTTATTGACACCAGGCCCAACGTCCGGGGGCTGTGTGTTTCAGACGGGCTACCAATACGTAAGCCCGGCCTGCCGACGGGCTATATTAAATAGTGAAATAACATTCCTTTCTTGCGAGCGCATGTGTGTGTGTGTGTACGAGTCGCTGTTATTCACTGATCGGGCCGGCCAAGTAATACAGAAATAACATTCCAATCAATCGCGGGTGGATGAGAGATGAATCATTGTGTTTGTTTGATAAAGATATTTTGCGAGTCCTGTGAACGATTCCCCAGACGCTTTCAAAACAATCCCCACATGTACTGAGGGGAACTGAAGCTCATTAAATATGCAAATCTTATCCAATCCTAGCCGTGGGCGTTTACTTCCAAGTCTTCAGTGCGACACGCCCATCAAAACCCAGCGTTTCTGCAGAGCGCCTCAAAACCAGGGCAGAAAATAGCCTATTACTGATTCATTATGATGTTTCTGAATGTAAAAACCACGCAAACGTCATAAGTTGACCTCAGACAACAGTATAAATAATTTTTTTAAAAGCCAGTTCATGACACCTTTAAGGCGTTTTGAAAGTTACCGAGCAATACAACCAGACTAATTAAAAATACAGCCATGCAAACAGGGCTTGACATTAACTTTTTTGCTCACCAGCCACTGTGGTTAGTGGTTTTCCAAAGTTACTAGCTACAATTTTGACATCTATACCATTGGGTATAGATATTTTTAATATCATCTCATAATTTGGCCTCAGGAATATTAGGCTACTGTCACTTTAAGAGCTGACACATGGATCCATTACACTGTTACACATGCGTTTTCTTTCTCAATTGTTTACCTTCACTTAAAACAGAACTGACTGTGTTTACATGAATAATCGCCAAGACCTGCATTTTGACATTAATTTGTGTGTATTTGACCATTTAAGCAGCAAAAAAAGAGCTTGAATTACTGCTGAGAGGCGGCTTTATGTGCCGCACTTTGGGTGTGAGCTAGCCTAGAAATCTAGGCGCACCCTAGAGGCAGATGATGTAATTTGCAGCCAGGGCATCTAGCAACTCTCCGTTGGCCTTCGAGCTGGAAAAAACAAACTCAATCACACGTGTATAGAGTCGGTGGGCGGGCTTAACATAATGACGACAGAGTTGTGGCGGTTCCGTGTGCTACTCGTAAACAAAGAAGCTGACGAACAGCGATCTTTCGAATCGGCTTTGGCCGCGACTCTGGAAGACTTGGAGTTCAGCTCTTCTTTGAGAAAAGAACAAAGAACGGCACTGAAGTCATTCTTAAGAAAGGAAGATGTGTTCTAAGTTTTGCTGACCGGATACGGCGAAAGTTTAATCTATCAACTAGCTCCGCTTCACCTTCTGCATTGCTCTGCTTGGTTGTAGCGCTATCCTATTGTGTGCAGAGGGAGTTTGAAAGACAAGCGTTTATCCCGCCCCTCGGATTGAGCCCTACCAATGGTGTGTTCCCAGACCCAACTTCTTGATGTGGATCTGGCTTGTCAGGCAAGGTGTGAGCACAAAATCTGTAAAATTATGTGCAATATGCGCCAAAATTCAAGCCCTGTAACACCAACAATATTCATCCGGAGCAAATGAATCGAGTGAGTGATGCCTGCATTAGGGATAATGCCATGATGGTGTGTGTGTGTTATAGGTGTGTGTGTACTCCACAAGTTCAGCTGTTTTCAGAAAGAATCGGTACAGTGCATCTGTCTTTTATAAATATGATAAACTAAAGACTCTCGGGAGATAGGAAGGATCAACACTACTCTATAGATACTCAAGATTAACATGGCAGAAACTCTGTGTGTGTGTTACTACAATTGAAAAATGTATATATTATATATAAAATTCAAGCCATCAAAGTGGGGCTTTTTAAGAGAGGCATTTTAATCGCTCACAATCTAATATCGTCACATCGCACACCCCTATAGCTAAGGCTTCCATTTGATGATACGGTATACTTTTAATTCATATGACATATCAAATAAACTCCACATGGACACTCACTCATAACCCCCCGCGAATTCTGGTTCTGCCCGGCCCAGTAAGTGAGCGATGAAGTCGGTCTCGCAGCAGACGTGGATGTGGCGCTCGTGTGGGCAGCAGCGTAAACCCTCGTACAGAGCCGCACAGTAGCCCTTCTCTTTGCTGCAGTCCAGATCCCCCACCAGGATGTTATACGCTCTCAGAACCTTGTTCTTACAGTCCGTACAGAACCTGAGAATGATGTCGGAGAAA
This sequence comes from Romanogobio albipinnatus, assembly GCA_023566225.1. Classification (NCBI taxonomy): domain Eukaryota; kingdom Metazoa; phylum Chordata; class Actinopteri; order Cypriniformes; family Gobionidae; genus Romanogobio; species Romanogobio albipinnatus. Next base: position 2,256,282 of record CM042242.1, read on the forward strand.
GACAAAATCACAGAAAGCAAATAAAAATGTGTCTCAGTGTATGCGTGACATCACGATCTCTTACCGGTGTTTGCGCAGGTACGTCTCCAGAGTCTCTAATAGAGAGCTGCTGTCAATCAGAACCACTTCATCACGACACTCCTGTGACATCAGCTCCCACACGTCCATCCAGCTGCCCCTGCAGGACGGGAAGCACCGTTAAACCAACCAAGCGTACTGATATGAGTAGTAGGGGTGTAACGATTCATCTACTACATCGATGTGTCGATTTATATTCCTATGATCTCACTACATCGATCTGTGCTCGGCAAGTTGGCCTTCCGGACATACACTCACCTAAAGGATTATTAGGAACACCATACTAATACTGTTTGACCCCCTGTTAGTAACATACTAACTATCTGTTTAAAATATTAAAAATAGTTTCTTTTTTTCAAATGTTTGAATTTTTTAGTGTTTATCTGTACCAAAGTTTAATAAATCAGACACTGATGGCACAGTGCTCTGTTTTAAGTCTCTTTTTTTTCAACCAAAAATGCTTTGCGCTGGTTAGGGGTACTTGGCTGAAAAAATATTTCACAGGGGGTTCATCACTGAAAAAAGGTTGAGAACCACTGCTTTAATCTATGAAACAGTTCATAAATCTACTAAAACTGTAGTTTAAAATTAAGTATTACATTTCGGAGCCATTTATGAAAACAAACGAAACCGGCTTATGGGGCAGATTAGGTTAGAATAACTTATGTGCTTTATTTATTGTACCTTTTTTTCCACCTAATCGAAGATTTTATTTTTTAAACAATAACAGTTTAGCAACAGTGCACTTTTTTTATTTTTTGCACTTTCAGACCCCTCTATTTATTGGTGTATAAATAAGATTTGTTTTGTTTTCTATGCAAGGAGGGAGTGATTGTTATAAATAAAATGGTTTGTTCAGTTCAGTGGTGTTGTAATCGTGTCAAAAACAGAAGAATAATAGGAAATAAATATCGGTTCTCGGGCACATAAAAACAAAATTATCAAAATATAACAAAAATAGAGGTTTGCGGTCAAGGAAGTAAGGAATACATTGAAATCTCAAATGTCACATGATTAAAAAACCGGACTCACCCTAAAGGCTTCGGTTTGTGCGTGTCTAAAGAGTGCAGCTGACAGCGTTTGTTCTTTTTGCTCTTGGGGATGGAATCAATTATGTTGTTTAACTTTGACCTGCAACAAAGGAATAAAAAGCACACGTTAAAATAAAAGACAACACAGCTAAAATATACAGACAACTATTCAAACGGCATATCCTTTATATTCAAGGACGGGGCAACCTGTCACACACATAAGATCCACCAATAGAAAACTATTACCAAGCCAATCAATTCTCCAAGGACAAAATCAAGCCCCGCCCTGCATTTTGCTCTTGTTCGGGAAGTCATAACTTTCATTTCATGCCGACTTTGACTTTAGAAATAAGGACTTGATTGGCTAGTAAGGCTGATGATGATTTATAGATTATAATATTTTCCTTGCCCACCATTCCCCCAATTAATGTTTTTCTTTGGAATAACTTGCACTAATTAAATCACACACACACATTAAGACCAGTAAATGGCATCAATCTTGATTTTATGTTTCCTTCAGTTGGTCTGGAAACATGAGGAAAATGTTAAACAGTGTTAGCCGCACTTACCCATGAACATAAAAGAGTGTGTAGAGTTTTCTGGGATCAGTGAGACATGCCCGTGTGACTGACAGCACTCCGGAGGATCCCACGGTGAGGGGCTCCAGCGCGAAGTACCCAGAGTCCGTGAGCTGAGAGAACAGGTGCTCCACACTGCGCCGGCAGCCCACGCACGGCACCGACTGAGACAGAGCGCTGATGACCTCACGTGACATCACCATCAGCGCCATGTTCAGGTCCTGCTGCTTTAGCATACTGTGATGCTGGTGGACAAAACACAAAAAGCCTTCAAACCTGACTCACTATCATTTTGTTTGCACCTTGTGCCTCTGTGAAGCTGGAACAGTGATTCGGTTCGTGTACACACACACACACACACACGGACGGACAGGCACACGGACAGGCACACGGACAGGGACAGACACACGGACAAGGACAGACACACGGACAAGGACAGACACACGGACAGGGACACGGACACGGACAGGCACACGGACAGGCACACGGACAGGCACACGGACAGGCACACGGACAGGCACACGGACAGGCACACGGACACGGACACGGACAGGCACACGGACACGGACAGGCACACGGACAGGCACACGGACACGGACAGGCACACGGACACGGACAGGCACACGGACAGGCACACGGACACGGACAGGCACACGGACACGGACAGGCACACGGACACGGACAGGCACACGGACAGGCACACGGACACGGACAGGCACACGGACAGGCACACGGACACGGACAGGCACACGGACAGGCACACGGACTGACACACGGACAGGCACACGGACTGACACACGGACTGGCACACGGACTGGCACACGGACTGGCACACGGACTGGCACACGGACATATGAAATATGACCCAGGCATGTTCTTGACACATTTTCAACAATGACAATTGGAAAATGTCACCATTTACCTCAATAAACTGCTTCATTTGTGAACTGTTGATCTGATAGCTGTCAAAGTCCAGAATACTGTCAGGAAACTCCATCACCATCTGTAACATAAACATGCATACATACAATCAAAATAACACTATGGGCGTTTGGTTTGTTTTCAGAAAGCATATATAAAGGAACATACAAACACTTCATGGCACTTGGCAAACCTCTAAAACTGGTTTAAAAGGTATTGGTCACTAAAATACGCATATTGACAGATGAACCATGCACAATAGGTTTCATATTAATTTCACATCAACTAAAGATAGCAAAGTGAAACCAATGATCTTACCGTGAGTGTGTCATCGATGTACAAGGGAATCTGGCGTGCAAGAAAAACATAGTCCTCTTCCCCGTCCCTGCAGACAGCCACCAGACGTGCCATGTCTTTGTCCAGATCTGCCTGTGCGTGTGAGGACAGAATCTCAGTTAGCAGAGCCTAAAGGGGGTCGCACAACGGACGCGAAGCTCAGCACCAAGCAACACATGACAACAATCGCATTCAACATGTCGAATCGGCTTTAAACGTGGCTGGGGCATCTATTATTGTACTCACACTGCTGTCCACCATCCTGTTAAAAACCTCTTTTTCTTAGGCTAGTTAACTTATGTTCACGTTTCCCTCATTCACGTGTTGAGGAGGTAGAGATGCTGGGTGCAGGGAAATCTAGAAGTGCCTTATATTATTCATTTAAAATATTTCTATTATGCGCCAGTGTATCGATTCTTGTATGGCACAGTGAGAAGGACAGTGATAAATTGCCCAATTGATATTTTGTCCCAGCCCTAAGGATAGGGAAAACAGGCCAACTTGGCATGGAGTTAAGTTTTAGCGTCATGTCGCATTGATCAATACACCATTTCATGTAGCATTTTTACTGGCTAGTGCACTAGTCAGTAGACGTAGGTCGTAGAAGCAAACACACTGCGAGATGATGATCATGTTAAATTTCAGACACTGTCAGAAAAGAAATCGCAGGCTATTAGGGCTGCCACTAACGACTATTTTTATATTGATTAATCGATCGACTAATTTATCACAATTTTCAACAATTTTACTTAAAAACATTTAATTTAACTTGCAGTTTAACCTTCAGTAGTGTACTATAAAAAGATAAAAAAGAAGATAGATTAATCGATACATTAGGCGATAGATTAATTGATACATCAATCATAGATGAATCGATACATTAGTCGATAGATTAATCGATACATCAGTCGATACATCAGCCGATAGATTAATCGATACATCAGCCGATAGATTAATTGATACATCAGCCGATAGATTAATTGATACATCAGCCGATAGACTAATTGATACATCAGCCGATAGATTAATTGATACATCAGCCGATAGACTAATTGATACATCAGCCGATAGATTAATTGATACATCAGCCGATAGATTAATTGATACATCAGCCGATAGATTAATTGATACATCAGCCGATAGACTAATTGATACATCAGCCGATAGATTAATTGATACATCAGCCGATAGATTAATTGATACATCAGTCGATAGATTAACCGATACATCAGCCGATAGATTAACCGATACATCAGCCGATAGATTAATCGATGCATCAGCCGATAGATTAATTGATACATCAATCATAGATGAATCGATACATTAGTCGATAGATTAATCGATACATCAGCCGATAGATTAATTGATACATCAGCCGATAGATTAATTGATACATCAATCATAGATGAATCGATACATTAGTCGATAGATTAATCGATACATCAGTCGATACATCAGCCGATAGATTAATCGATACATCAGTCGATAGATTAATTGATACATCAGCCGATAGATTAATTGATACATCAGCCGATAGATTAATCGATACATTAGGCGATAGATTAATTGATACATCAATCATAGATGAATCGATACATTAGTCGATAGATTAATCGATACATCAGTCGATACATGGTCCGTGTAACGCTTCACAATTCAATTTTCAGACCATATAGTGCAAATGCAAAAAATAAAATATTGAAACAAACGTCCATTTTTTCCTTTTTCTCGGTTACTTCATCAGTGGATTTTTGCCATTTTCTCTCCTTTTTTCAAATTTCCTTTTGCTAAATTATGACTTAAGAAATTATCTTTTGAATGAATTGAAATCTAACCGATTTTATTTTCCTTCTATTTTTTCCCCAATTTACGTGGACTGTGCCATAGCTATAGCGGGGGAGGTCGCGGACTGTTTTACATCGTTTAGGCTATAGCCTGCGTGCACGTTGAGAAGTAACTTATAGTTTAAAAGGCTAACACAGAGGACGCCATAGTTTTTGTTGTTAATAAATATATAATAGGCTAATAATACTGTGCTAAATGTAGAATTCAGGTCTGGCCATCGGGAGCAGCGGGCAAAACGGTGGCCTGGCTACTTATTTGCCCGCTGGTTTGTATTTATCTATACTTATTTGTTATTAGTGTGCACGTACACACACACACACACACTCACACACACTCACGTGCACACACACACACACACACACATACCTACTTTATTATATTGATGCATGCCTCGATGTACCCGAATGATTTAAGAACTCGCCATTTGATAATTAACTGATACAAATTATGAATCCGCTACTCTTGACTTGCAGCATATCATTATATAGCCTACATATTTAGGCATATCAAAGCCTATCATTCTCGGCTAACGGCTTGTAATGAACCGAGTTAATGACTGCTAAATTTAAGGGCAAGAGAAGATGTGAGAAGCAGTAGGCTATATTCAATGAAAAGTTCAATGTTGCCGTGGAAACGAGAATGATGATCACTAAGTGAAAACATCGGCAAAGGAGTTTATTTAGGCCCAAATATTTTGAATGTTTGGCATGTAGGCTAGGCTAAGATGTGGATAAAAGCTAACTAAAATTTGCTGAACTTTATAACTTTAACAAAATTATAAAGAAAGAAAAAGTGAAAAGACAGTCACAGGCATAGGCTACCAATTCAGATAGATTTTAAACATTTTGCCTTATGTAAATATTACGGTGACGCATTGCTGCCACATACATATAATTTTTTTTCACTCAATTATGTCATAATAACGAGATCTTATGAAAAAGAGACTACTGTCTCAATGTGACTACCCTGGTAAAACAAAGGATAAATAAATAAAAAAAATCTTATGTCGTTAAAACAACATCTTTTCTCGTAATAACGTGATCGTATGTCGTAAAAACAACATAATTTTCTCGTAATAACGAGATCTTATGTCGTTAAAACGACATGTTTTTTCTCCTAATAAGGTGTTGTATAGTGATGTGTGTATATATGTCTGTATCCACATTAGAGAATGTATTTAGCCCATGCCTTTGTCACACTTGTTTGAAAGCAGAAAAATATCTCATCCACTGCCTGTATCAGTGGCAGTGCCCATAGCACGAAATTGTTGTAATTTATTGATTGAAGCCTGCAGTTCATAACAGCCATGGGTAGCAGGTGCCATGGATCACTAATGAAAAGCGTGTAACTTTAACCTAGTAATGATGGACCCCGGTGCAGCCACAAATATCATAACTGTCTATAATAGGCCTACTGTAATTAAGACATATATTCAAAAAAATTATTAAAAACAGAAAGACGCTATTTCAGCCTAAGGCTACTCAAAGGCCGCGGAAACATGGCCAGTGGGTTCGTTACGCATGTCAATCCATTCCCGGCGTTCTTGGTTTGCTTCTTATGTATTAAATATACAGGCAATTAGATGAACCTTGATTAAAATTAAAATACAATTTATTGAAAACGAAATTCACTTCAAAGAAATGATTTCTGCAAAACAACACTCAACAAAAATCATGTCTTACCCCACTCCATGTTTCCAGACATATTGCGCGTCTTATAGCCTATCTTACTCATGCCGACGAAAGCGCCCGCGAATTCTTTAATATTTTTCATTTTTGCAGTTTTTTTTACCACTTCGTTATTTTGGCTCAGAATTTCGTTTGTTGGAAATATGAACTGAATTTAGAAATTACATTTGAAATTAAAACTTTGCGTTAATAAACAAAATACATTTTTGAAGCTTTTGGAGTGGAGGCTAAATGCAAAACGTAGCCTATTTAGATTCATAGTTAGGCTATATGTTTAAATATTAGCCTATTGTATTATTGTTTTAATTTCATATGTTGATGATGAAAAGTGAGCAGCATGAGTAAGATATAGGCTATAATACGCGCAATATGTCTGGAGACATGGGGGTCTTTTTCTATAAATTGTATTTTAATTTTGATCAAGGTTTCATAAACTAATGGCCTGTATATTTAATACATAAGAAGCAAAATAAGAATGCCGGGAATGGATTGCGTAAAGAACCCACTGGCCATGTTTCCGCGGCCTTTGAGTAAGGCTGAAAGCGTCTTTCTTTTTAATACATTTCTAGAATATACAGTGAGGAAAATAAGTATTTGAACACCCTGCTATTTTGCAAGTTCTCCCACTTAGAAATCATGGAGGGGTCTGAAATTGTCATCGTAGGTGCATGTCCACTGTGAGAGACATAATCTAAAAAAAAAAATCCAGAAATCACAATGTATGATTTTTTTTACTATTTATTTGTATGATACAGCTGCAAATAAGTATTTGAACACCTGTCTATCAGCTAGAATTCTGACCCTCAAAGACCTGTTAGTCTGCCTTTAAAATCCACCTCCACTCCATTTATTATTCTAAATTAGATGCACCTGTTTGAGGTGGTTAGCTGCATAAAGACACCTGTCCACCCCATACAATCAGTAAGAATCCAACTACTAACATGGCCAAAACCAAAGAGCTGTCCAAAGACACTAGAGACAAAACTGTACACCTCCACAAGGCTGGAAAGGGCTACGGGGAAATTGCCAAGCAGCTTGGTGAAAAAAGGTCCACTGTTGGAGCAATCATTAGAAAATGGAAGAAGCTAAACATGACTGTCAATCTCCCTCGGACTGGGGCTCCATGCAAGATCTTACCTCGTGGGGTCTCAATGATCCTAAGAAAGGTGAGAAATCAGCCCAGAACTACACAGGAGGAGCTGGTCAATGACCTGAAAAGAGCTGGGACCACCGTTTCCAAGGTTACTGTTGGTAATACACTAATGAAATCATGCATGGCACGGAAGGTTCCCCTGCTTAAACCAGCACATGTCCAGGCCCGTCTTAAGTTTGCCAATGACTCTGGATGATCCAGAGGAGTCATGGGAGAAATTCATGTGGTCAGATGAGACCAAAATATAACTTTTTGGTCATAATTCCACTAAACGTGTTTGGAGGAAGAAGAATGATGAGTACCATCCCAAGAACACCATCCCTACTGTGAAGCATGGGGGTGGTGGCATCATGCTTTAGGGGTGTTTTTCTGCACATGGGACAGGGCGACTGCACTGTATTAAGGAGAGGATGACCGGGGCCATGTATTTTGGGGAACAACCTCCTTCCCTCAGTTAGAGCATGATGGGTCGAGGCTGGGTCTTTCAACATTACAATGACCCGAAGCACACAGCCAGGAGAACCAAGGAGTGGCTCTGTAAGAAGCATATCAAGGTTCTGGCGTGGCCTAGCCAGTCTCCAGACCTAAACCCAATAGAGAATCTTTGGAGGGAGCTCAAACTCTGTGTTTCTCAGCGACAGGCCAGAAACCTGACTGATCTAGAGAAGATCTGTGTGGAGGAGTGGGCCAAAATCCCTTCTGCAGTGTGTGCAAACCTGGTGAAAAACTACAGGAAACGTTTGACCTCTATAATTGCAAACAAAGGCTACTGTACCAAATATTAACATTGATTTTCTCAGGTGTTCAAAAACTTATTTGCAGCTGTATCACACAAATAAATAGTTAAAAAATCATACATTGTGATTTCTGGATTTTTTTTTTTAGATTATGTCTCTCACAGTGGACATGCACCTATGATGACAATTTCAGACCCCTCCATGATTTCTAAGTGGGAGAACTTGCAAAATAGCAGGGTGTTCAAATACTTATTTACAATCATACATATACACACACACACACACACACACACACACATATATATATATATATATATATATATATATATATATATATATATATATATATATATATATATATATATATATATATATATATATATATATATATATATATATGTGTGTGTGTGTGTGTGTGTGTGTGTGTGTGTGTGTGTGTGTGTGTGTGTGTGTGTGTGTGTGTGTGTGTGTGCATGCGTGCACGTGAGTGTGTGTGTGTGTGTGTGTGTGTGTGTGTGTGTGTGTGTGTGTGTGTGTGTGTGTGTGTGTGTGTGTGTGTGTGTGTGTGTGTGTGTGTGTGTGTGTGTGTGTGTGTACGTGCACTAATAACAAATAAGTATAGATAAATACAAACCAGCGGGCAAATAAGTAGCCAGGCCACCGTTTTGCCCGCTGCTCCCGATGGCCAGACCTGAATTCTACATTTAGCACAGTATTATTAGCCTATTATATATTTATTAACAACAAAAACTATGGCGTCCTCTGTGTTAGCCTTTTAAACTATAAGTTACTTCTCAACGTGCACGCAGGCTATAGCCTACATAAACGATGTAAAACAGTCCGCGACCTCCCCCGCTATAGCTATGGCACAGTCCACGTAAATTGGGGAAAAAATAGAAGGAAAATAAAATCGGTTAGATTTCAATTCATTCAAAAGATAATTTCTTAAGTCATAATTTAGCAAAAGGAAATTTGAAAAAAGGAGTGAAAATGGCAAAAATCCACTGATGAAGTAACCGAGAAAAAGGAAAAAATGGACGTTTGTTTCAATATTTTATTTTTTGCATTTGCACTATATGGTCTGAAAATTGAATTGTGAAGCGTTACACGGACCATACATCAGCCGATAGATTAATCGATACATCAGCCGATAGATTAATTGATACATCAATCATAGATGAATCGATACATTAGTCGATAGATTAATCGATACATCAGCCGATAGATTAATTGATACATCAGCCGATAGATTAATTGATACATCAATCATAGATGAATCGATACATTAGTCGATAGATTAATCGATACATCAGTCGATACATCAGCCGATAGATTAATCGATACATCAGCCGATAGATTAATTGATACATCAGCCGATAGATTAATTGATACATCAGCCGATAGATTAATCGATACATTAGGCGATAGATTAATTGATACATCAATCATAGATGAATCGATACATTAGTCGATAGATTAATCGATACATCAGTCGATACATCAGCCGATAGATTAATCGATACATCAGCCGATAGATTAATCGATACATCAGCCGATAGATTAATTGATACATCAGCCAATAGATTAATTGATACATCAGCCGATAGATTAATTGATACATCAGCCGATAGATTAATTGATACTAGAGCTGCAACTAACGATTATTTTTTCTGTCGACTAATCTAACGATTATTTTTTCGATTAGTCGACTAATCTAACGGTTATTTTTTCCAGATTAATCTTATTATTCTTTTTTACTGATTATTGTATTTCAAAGAGGGTAGTGAATTTGTATATTATTTAAACATGAAATCAATGAATGATGACAATATTAATTGTATTTCAGGAAGGGTAGTGTACATAGTATGCCATTTTATAATGAAATATATGAACACAAGAAGCTTTTTAAACATAATATATAATGATACTATTCATCATAAAATGTATACAGAGTAGGCCTAATAAGGAAATGTTGTTTACTATAGTAGTTGAGTATGATTTACTTATTGATTTGGAGCTTTCAGCAGTGTTAATGTATAACTAGTCGTCTATTTTGAAGATACATGTGCATAAACAACGACTAAAGCTGCCAGAAGTTTTTGCCCAAACTTCAAAGACACATTTAAATGATTAAAGCTAGAGGCATATCTTAACTGTAATGTTACTTTAATCATGTAAACTACCTATATACAGCAAGTTATTATGCATATGTGTTTGGGACAGAGCGGAACCAGGTCGCATATACAGGAGGAGATATATGCAGCCCATAATAAATAAAAGCACGAGACGTACTGGGGTCGGAGAAGAACCCAGGAAAATGTGACCGTCTGTTGCAATACACGCGCCACGGTTCAGCTGCGCGAGAGAACACTGGCAGCAGGGTTGCCAGGTTTACACAACAAAACCCACCCATTCGTTACTCAAAACAAGCCCAATCGCGTTTCGGGGAGGTTCTCTGGTAAACATCGCGTTCGGGGGGTTAAATATGTGTGTTTTTTTGCTTCAACCCGCGGACATGAGACACAGCCCGCGGCAACAGTGTAGAAGTAGCCCAATTCCGCGGAAAAAAGCGGACTTGGCAACACTGACTGGCAGTGTGAAAGCTCCCGCTCTCCACGCGCACAGCTCCTGCTCTGCCACCGCGCGCAGTGTGAAACCGGCGTTACAGAGCGAACAAAGCACAGTTTTATTCGGCTTCTGTTTAAAGTACTCCCACACTTTTGAATGTCGCGGTCTGGTATATGATAAATGATCATTTTCACTATGCCCGGGAGCAGAAGCCGCCATTATTCTAGATCTTCTGTTCCATTCTAGAACGTAAATAATGTGCCGCCGACGCGTCGACGCATTTCATGCACGAACGCGTCGTTGCAGCCCTAATTGATACATCAGCCGATAGATTAATCGATACATCAATCGATAGATTAACTGATACATCAGCCGATAGATTAAATGATACATCAGTCGATAGATTAATCGATACACCAGTCGATAGATTAACCGATACATCAGCCGATAGACTAATCGATACATCAGCCGATAGATTAATCGATGCATCAGTCGATAGATTAATCGATACATCAGCCGATAGATTAATCGACACATCAGCCGATAGATTAATCGATACACCAGTCGATAGATTAATCGATACATCAGGCGATAGATTAAGCGATACATCAGTCGATAGATTAATCGATACATCAGCCGATAGATTAATTGATACATCAGCCGATAGATTAAATGATACATCAGCCGATAGATTAATTGATACATCAGCCGATAGATTAAATGATACATCAGCCGATAGATTAATCGATACACCAGTCGATAGATTAATCGATACATCAGCCGATAGACTAATCGATACATCAGCCGATAGATTAAATGATACATCAGCCGATAGATTAATTGATACATCAGCCGATAGATTAAATGATACATCAGCCGATAGATTAATCGATACACCAGTCGATAGATTAAATGATACATCAGCCGATAGATTAATCGATACATCAGCCGATAGATTAAATGATACATCAGCCGATAGATTAAATGATACATCAGCCGATAGATTAATTGATACATCAGCCGATAGATTAAATGATACATCAGCCGATAGATTAATCGATACACCAGTCGATAGATTAACCGATACATCAGCCGATAGACTAATCGATACATCAGCCGATAGATTAATCGATGCATCAGCCGATAGATTAATCGACGCATCAGCCGATAGATTAATCGACACATCAGCCGATAGATTAATCGATACACCAGTCGATAGATTAATCGATACACCAGTCGATAGATTAATCGATACATCAGGCGATAGATTAAGCGATACATCAGCCGATAGATTAAGCGATACATCAGTCGATAGATTAATCGATACATCAGCCGATAGATTAATCGATACATCAGTCGATAGATTAACCGATACATCAGTCGATAGATTAATCGACACATCAGCTGATAGATTAATCGATACATCAGTCGATAGATTAATCGATACATCAGTCGATAGATTAACCGATACATCAGACGATAGATTAATCGACACATCAGCCGATAGATTAATCGACACATCAGCCGATAGATTAATCGATACATCAGTCGATAGATTAACCGATACATCAGTCGATAGATTAATCGATACATCAATCGATAGATTAACTGATACATCAGCCGATAGATTAATCGATACATCAATCGATAGATTAAATGATACATCAGTCGATAGATTAAATGATACATCAGTCGATAGATTAATCGATACACCAGTCGATAGATTAACCGATACATCAGCCGATAGATTAATCGATACACCAGTCGATAGATTAACCGATACATCAGCCGATAGACTAATCGATACACCAGTCGATAGATTAATCGATACATCAGCCGATAGACTAATCGATACACCAGCCGATAGATTAATCGATACATCAGCCGATAGATTAATCGATACATCAGCCGATAGATTAACCGATACATCAGTCGATAGATTAATAGATACATCAGCCGATAGATTAATCGATACATCAGCCGATAGATTAATCGTACGGTGCTCTGCAGGGGTCAAAAAGGATACAAACAGTGAATTTTGAAGTGATATATTCTTGAAAACTCAGAGATGTGGATTCGGACAGCAGTTAAATGACCACATGACCTTGTGTTTGTCTAAAGCAGTAATTCGGCCGGGGATTTTTACGCGGTTTGTGGGAGACGGACGGCAATAAAATCACTGTAAATAATGGCAATACCTTCCGACCGCACGAGAAACAATAACCGGGGTTTCGGCCAACTCCTTCACCACTAACGGAGCGAGCTGGAAAATCAAACTTTTCCCGGGACACAACATCATGGCCACCAACAGAACTCAGCAAAGATTGTTCTTGCTCCGGCTTTAACTTCTGGATATTCGGCCGCGGTGCCACAACGAACCGAATGGCTTCGCTCGCATCTTTCTCCGCCACCATTCCTGAACTACAACTCAAACTAGCGCACGACATCACCGCCATCGCTCTCAGCCACGCCCTCTGTTCGCTGATTGGACCGGTTAAAATTTGTTTGGAGAAAACCTAAGACTATACCGCAGTCCCAGACGGAGAAATGAAGGAAAATGAAACCTGAGTAAAAGTACGTAGGAGGGCGGAGCCAGGCTAATCTTTCATCCGGGACAGCCCAAAATCGTACAATGTGCCCTGAGCATAAGGCCGACAAAATTGGAAACACTTCGAAGTCTTCGTCGTGAAGCCAAACCCCCTCTCACGGAAAAAGAAAAGCTGTGATGTTTACAACAGTGACAATGAGCGCTTATCACGATCAACTAAACGCTGGATTTTGGAAGTATGTGAAGCTCACAGCATTTACATGTCACGCCCCTAAACATACAGCGAACTCTGATTGGTTGCTTTACATGTCCGTCAGATGACCTCTGGGCGGTCCTTGGCCAATGAAAGCAAACAAAAGTGGGCGTTTCTAAATTGAACTATGATAGCCCTGAACACTGCAGGAGTTTCACACTCACGTGTGAAATGTCTTCATCCCAGGTACAGTGGCATATGTTTCAGCATGTCATATGAATATCATTTCATGGGTTTTTTTTTTCTTTTTTCAAACGCCAAATGATCGCGATGCTCACGTTTACAAGCCAGCGTCATTATAGTAGTCTAGTCTATTGGTTCCCATTTTACAGAATCTATATGATACTTCAATTCAATGTTTGAGTTAGGGCTGAACGATTTTGGAAAAAAAATCTAATTGCGATTTTTTTTAACCAATATTGCGATTTAATATGCGATTATTTTTTAAACTCTTTATCTTCTGTATTATTCAACAATACATCATTGTATAGTAATGGTGGAAATCTTTAATTGGTACCTCACGATCCGATTCTGGGAGTCACGATCCGATTCCAAAACAATTCTTGAACTTTTTTCCTCATTAATTATTAATATTAAGCTTATTAATTTATTAAAAACTTAAAATGTTTTTTATTATGCTATATGTAATTATAAGCTTTTTAAAATAACTACACATTATAACATTTTAATTTAAACAATTGCATGTTAATAATTTTAAATATATAAACTAATATAGCTGCAAAACATAAGCTAGTAAATCATAAAGAGGAACAAAAAAACATTACAAGCAATGAACAAAGAGTGCTTTCAGTATTTAAGAGTGCCTGAACTGTGAGTGATTTTTCTCTTTTTCAGCTTGATTATTAATGATGACATCATCATAGACAGCGGGAGACCTGCATTCACACTAATGCACAGATCTCTTTTAAAATATAAGATGTTTTTGCCCTGTCTGTTTAATTCATTAAGACATTACTGATGGTGTTTACATTAATTTTGCATCATAAAAGCATTTTGAGACGCACACAGACTCGCGAGCTTTCTTCACAAAGCGCCGCGTGAGCATTTGAAATGGAAAGCCTTGAGTTTCTTATTTTTTATATAAAGCACACTGCATTCCTAACGACATGAATGAAGCCTTGGTTGAGCATTTGTAAGGAAAATACCGGCGGGCGAAAACACACACTGTAAGCGTGACATCAAGCAAAGTTTCTCACAGCGCATCTCCTGTGCAAAGAAGCTGCGAATGCCATTGCAATTCTCGCCGTCAACCTTTCGGAACGATATGAAATTAATTTTACGGTTCTTGTGTGTGTGTGTGTGTGTGTGAGTGTGAGTGTGAGAGAGAGAGATATAATGGAAGCAATCAGAATACGGGTGTTTCTAAAACACACGCAGCATCACCGCACACCTGCAGTTAAAATCTAAGCTCAGAATCGACCCAGAATCATTGGAGAGATGATGGTAGCGTATAGTATGAACAACACAATATTAGATAGATCCTTTTAGGCCAGGCATATGATATGTGTAACGTGCCAAGTTGCTTCTTCTTCTGCAGACTTTACTCTCGCGTGTCACGTGACCAGACTATAATCGCAGCCTTTGCGGTTAGGAAATCGTGTTTTATCATATCGCGATATTATCGCAAATGCAACTAATCGTTCAGCCCTAGTTTGAGTGGTAGGTAATAACCATATATCGTCAATATAATATATTGACCTCCTTCAGCTCACGCCAACGAGCAAACACTGGCCCAATGTTGATCCTCGTCCTGCCCATTCTTCGTGTTTTTTTGAAGCTTTGATTGTGTTTACAGTGTGCAATATAACATGTGTTCATGTTTCGCGTGTAAAAAAAATTTTTTTTCACACAATTTACTCATCTGTACAGCGCTGTTCTCACTGTCCTAAAAACGGCTGATGAGTTCCTTGTTCTATGAAGTCCCTCCTTCAGAAATACGTAACGAGTTCTGATTGTGCCAGCGGTTCCTGTGTTGTGATTCGACAGCAGCTTAGCGCACGTGGAAAGGTCACGCCTCTTAACGGGAGATGTATGCGCTCAATGATCTCTACAGCGTCCCTGGGAAAGCCAAACAAAGGTGATTTGACTCCGAGATGAAAATAACAGCGTCTCGACGACATGGCGACAAACACACTCAAACGCAACACTTCCTCTTCTCCACGCGACACTTCCTCTTCTCCACGTGTGACAGCAACAAGACCACGCCCCCTTTTTGGCGTATTCTTGTGGGTGGAGGTTAGTCTGTTCTACTGACTGACGTGATTTATGAAGGAAGTACCAGGATGTAGTCCAAGCCGGCCGTTCGCTGTAGGCTTTGAAAGGGAACTTCTGTTAAATAAAATATCTCGCTTGGCATTGAACTTTGAGCTTTATAATTTTACAGGTATTATTTATGCTCTAACAGCAACATTACACACTAACTAAAGTTTGAACAGTGGGATCACGAAGAACGGGACCTTTAAAACGATCACTTTCTCGTTTCCTCTGTTTGCATTCCTCCGACAAAACCTTTGCTTTCTTCTTTTTCTGTGCCGCCTCGGCCATGACTATAACATCCGGCAAACAAAGGATAGTTGGGCTCGCACGTCCGGAATTAAGGAAGTGGGGGTGATGGTGGAAGTGACGTATATGCCGTAAAGCAGTCGAATTTTGTAGTTCTTTTTTTTCTCGGGTTACTACCCGAAACCCGAAGTTTAAAAGTACGATTAAAAACGATACAGACCCCGTCAGGCTATGGCAGACGTGCCATTCAACCTATTGTATCATCTCAAGAGTCTTTGTGAAAAGTTACCTAGTGCTGCTTTAACCCCACCCACACTGTGACATGGGCGAATCCGGTAACGCCCACTGATCTAGTAACCTGATGAAAGCGGAGACTACAAAGATGGTACCTTCGTATCATTTGACCAACCTTTACACCTTAATATTGAAATAGCCCAAGACACATGGGAGGCAGCTCTAGCAATCTGTGCTATATCATAGCTAAAGAGCAAACACTGTGTGCCTTCCCAGCAGCCTTTGCAAAGGATTATTAGCTTACACATACACACTTATCTGACTACAGAGGCTTAAACACTTACTATACCCCAGTCCTGAATGAGACCTCGCATAAATGTGTAAACAATCCCCAAATAAATGCAGGAAATCTTCAGAGGTCAAGCCATGAGCAGCTAAACAACCATCCCCTCAAAGCTTTTGTTCACCTTTCAGATCAAATCCACACGAGCGTGATAGTCTGTTGTCATAACAACCCTTACATTAATCAGATCTGTGGAAAATAGCGCTAATGCTCCGATTGCTAATTAGCCTGCTAGCCTACGAAATGCTCACACCTTAAAAAGAGTCATTTCAAAGTGTGTAAATGGTGTAGGGATGGCATGCGAGATGAGGTTACAGAACAAACAGGCGTTTTATAGTGTGTCGAAGTCGAGTTAGCACACGGCTAACCTGCGAAACTTTTGATTAGCATGCTAGCTCTGCCAGTTCCTGCGTGAGCTACACGGCGACTTTAAACACAACAAAGATGTCCCAGAGCACGTCACACCGACTGCAAATGTGCTTTACACATCATATAAGCTACTTGAAATCAAAAGTGTGCTGTTAAAGGTCTACTTTGACTCCCTCTCCGCATTTATCCTCCCCGTAACGGCACTTTTCAGCGTTACTGCGCTTGAAACAGCGTCTAAATGCTCCAATATCACCTGCAGATGCTGTACCCACCTGTTCTCCACAGCTGCTTTCTTCTTTAGGACAAAAACACACAAGTGCGACAGAGGCGTATGTGGCAGGCGATGTTCTGTGACCTCTGGCCCCTTGATACGTCAGAAAGTAGTTCCGGGCTCGGAGGGCTTGACGTCACGTGTGCAGTTTGATTGACACATGGGCGGGGCAGATGATTTTGAGGGTAGATATGATATGCTAACTTCATCTGAAAACACTTTTTTATTATGCTTTTATAATAAGCGTGCGTGCAGTTATGATCGCATATTAGCTGATTTATTAATTAATTAATATAGTTTTATGATAGCCTATTCGTTTAGTTAAAATACTTGGCAAACATCAGTATTGTAAAATTATTTAATTATGCATATTTAAATATTATTCAATTCAAAAACTGCACAATATATTTGTTTAAAATGCCTTTTCTGATTATTTTTATGCAGTTTTATGACTTCATATTAATTCAAAAATGTTCCTTATTCTTTCCTGATTATTATTCATGCAGTTATGATTGCATATTAGTTGATATATTAACTAAAAATACAAAAACAAGGAAATAGTTTGCA
Source organism: Romanogobio albipinnatus (assembly GCA_023566225.1). Classification (NCBI taxonomy): domain Eukaryota; kingdom Metazoa; phylum Chordata; class Actinopteri; order Cypriniformes; family Gobionidae; genus Romanogobio; species Romanogobio albipinnatus. The sequence continues at coordinate 2,274,325 of CM042242.1, forward strand.
TATAGTTTTATGATATAATATTAATTTAGTTAAAAGACTTTGGAATATTAGCAAACATCAGCATTTTAAAATTATTTAATTATGCATATTTGTTTAAAATGCATTTTTTAATTATTAAATTATTATTTTTTTACTTAATATTCATAACAAACTTAATGAAAAGACTGAAATATGAGTAAACATTTTTCCTGATTATTATTCATGCAGTTGTTATGATTGCATATTAGTTGATATATTAACTAAAAATACAAAAAACAAGGAAATAGTTTGCATATAGTTTTATGACGTAATATTAATTTAGTTAAAAGACTTTGGAATATTAGCAAACATCAGCATTTTTTAATTATTATTGTTTTTTTGACTTAATATTCATAACAAACTTAATGAAAAGACTGGGTCCGTGTAACGCTTCACAATTCAATTTTCAGACCATATAGTGCAAATGCAAAAAATAAAATATTGAAACAAACGTCCATTTTTTCCTTTTTCTCGGTTACTTCATCAGTGGATTTTTGCCATTTTCTCTCCTTTTTTCAAATTTCCTTTTGCTAAATTATGACTTAAGAAATTATCTTTTGAATGAATTGAAATCTAACCGATTTTATTTTCCTTCTATTTTTTCCCCAATTTACGTGGACTGTGCCATAGCTATAGCGGGGAAGGTCGCGGACTGTTTTACATCGTTTATGTAGGCTATAGCCTGCGTGCACGTTGAGAAGTAACTTATAGTTTAAAAGGCTAACACAGAGGACGCCATAGTTTTTGTTGTTAATAAATATATAATAGGCTAATAATACTGTGCTAAATGTAGAATTCAGGTCTGGCCATCGGGAGCAGCGGGCAAAACGGTGGCCTGGCTACTTATTTGCCCGCTGGTTTGTATTTATCTATACTTATTTGTTATTAGTGCACGTACACACACACACACACACACACACACACACACACACACTCACGTGCACGCATGCACACACACACACACACACACACACACACACACACACACACACATACCTACTTTATTATATTGATGCATGCCTCGATGTACCCGAATGATTTAAGAACTCGCCATTTGATAATTAACCGATACAAATTATGAATCCGCTACTCTTGACTTGCAGCATATCATTATATAGCCTACATATTTAGGCATATCAAAGCCTATCATTCTCGGCTAACGGCTTGTAATGAACCGAGTTAATGACTGCTAAATTTAAGGGCAAGAGAAGATGTGAGAAGCAGTAGGCTATATTCAATGAAAAGTTCAATGTTGCCGTGGAAACGAGAATGATGATCACTAAGTGAAAACATCGGCAAAGGAGTTTATTTAGGCCCAAATATTTTGAATGTTTGGCATGTAGGCTAGGCTAAGATGTGGATAAAAGCTAACTAAAATTTGCTGAACTTTATAACTTTAACAAAATTATAAAGAAAGAAAAAGTGAAAAGACAGTCACAGGCATAGGCTACCAATTCAGATAGATTTTAAACATTTTGCCTTATGTAAATATTACGGTGACGCATTGCTGCCACATACATATAATTTTTTTCACTCAATTATGTCATAATAACGAGATCTTATGAAAAAGAGACTACTGTCTCAATGTGACTACCCTGGTAAAACAAAGGATAAATAAATAAAAAAAATCTTATGTCGTTAAAACAACATCTTTTCTCGTAATAACGTGATCTTATGTCAACATAATTTTCTCGTAATAACGAGATCTTATGTCGTTAAAACGACATGTTTTTTCTCCTAATAAGGTGTTGTATAGTGATGTGTGTATATATGTCTGTATCCACATTAGAGAATGTATTTAGCCCAACGCTTTGTCACACTTGTTTGAAAGCAGAAAAATATCTCATCCGCTGCCTGTATCAGTGGCAGTGCCCATAGCACGAAATTGTTGTAATTTATTGATTGAAGCCTGCAGTTCATAACAGCCATGGGTAGCAGGTGCCATGGATCACTAATGAAAAGCGTGTAACTTTAACCTAGTAATGATGGACCCCGGTGCAGCCACAAATATCATAACTGTCTATAATAGGCGTACTGTAATTAAGACATATATTAAAAAAATTTATTAAAAACAGAAAGACGCTATTTCATCCTTAGGCTACTCAAAGGCCGCGGAAACATGGCCAGTGGGTTCGTTACGCATGTCAATCCATTCCCGGCGTTCTTGGTTTGCTTCTTATGTATTAAATATACAGGCAATTAGATGAACCTTGATTAAAATTAAAATACAATTTATTGAAAACGAAATTCACTTCAAAGAAATGATTTCTGCAAAACAACACTCAACAAAAATCATGTCTGACCCCACTCCATGTTTCCAGACATATTGCGCGTCTTATAGCCTATCTTACTCATGCCGACGAAAGCGCCCGCGAATTCTTTAATATTTTTCATTTTTGCAGTTTTTTTTACCACTTCGTTATTTTGGCTCAGAATTTCGTTTGTTGGAAATATGAACTGAATTTAGAAATTACATTTGAAATTAAAACTTTGCGTTAATAAACAAAATACATTTTTGAAGCTTTTGGAGTGGAGGCTAAATGCAAAACGTAGCCTATTTAGATTCATAGTTAGGCTATATGTTTAAATATTAGCCTATTGTATTATTGTTTTAATTTCATATGTTGATGATGAAAAGTGAGCAGCATGAGTAAGATATAGGCTATAATACGCGCAATATGTCTGGAGACATGGGGGTCTTTTTCTATAAATTGTATTTTAATTTTGATCAAGGTTTCATAAACTAATGGCCTGTATATTTAATACATAAGAAGCAAAATAAGAATGCCGGGAATGGATTGCGTAAAGAACCCACTGGCCATGTTTCCGCGGCCTTTGAGTAAGGCTGAAAGCGTCTTTCTTTTTAATACATTTCTAGAATATACAGTGAGGAAAATAAGTATTTGAACACCCTGCTATTTTGCAAGTTCTCCCACTTAGAAATCATGGAGGGGTCTGAAATTGTCATCGTAGGTGCATGTCCACTGTGAGAGACATAATCTAAAAAAAAAAATCCAGAAATCTCAATGTATGATTTTTTTTACTATTTATTTGTATGATACAGCTGCAAATAAGTATTTGAACACCTGTCTATCAGCTAGAATTCTGACCTTCAAAGACCTGTTAGTCTGCCTTTAAAATCCACCTCCACTCCATTTATTATCCTAAATTAGATGCACCTGTTTGAGGTGGTTAGCTGCATAAAGACACCTGTCCACCCCATACAATCAGTAAGAATCCAACTACTAACATGGCCAAAACCAAAGAGCTGTCCAAAGACACTAGAGACAAAATTGTACACCTCCACAAGGCTGGAAAGGGCTACGGGGAAATTGCCAAGCAGCTTGGTGAAAAAAGGTCCACTGTTGGAGCAATCATTAGAAAATGGAAGAAGCTAAACATGACTGTCAATCTCCCTCGGACTGGGGCTCCATGCAAGATCTTACCTCGTGGGGTCTCAATGATCCTAAGAAAGGTGAGAAATCAGCCCAGAACTACACAGGAGGAGCTGGTCAATGACCTGAAAAGAGCTGGGACCACCGTTTCCAAGGTTACTGTTGGTAATACACTAATGAAATCATGCATGGCACGGAAGGTTCCCCTGCTTAAACCAGGCCATGTCCAGGCCCGTCTTAAGTTTGCCAATGACTCTGGATGATCCAGAGGAGTCATGGGAGAAATTCATGTGGTCAGATGAGACCAAAATATAACTTTTTGGTCATAATTCCACTAAACGTGTTTGGAGGAAGAAGAATGATGAGTACCATCCCAAGAACACCATCCCTACTGTGAAGCATGGGGGTGGTGGCATCATGCTTTAGGGGTGTTTTTCTGCACATGGGACAGGGCGACTGCACTGTATTAAGGAGAGGATGACCGGGGCCATGTATTTTGGGGAACAACCTCCTTCCCTCAGTTAGAGCATTGAAGATGGGTCGAGGCTGGGTCTTCCAACATTACAATGACCCGAAGCACACAGCCAGGAGAACCAAGGAGTGGCTCTGTAAGAAGCATATCAAGGTTCTGGCGTGGCCTAGCCAGTCTCCATACCTAAACCCAATAGAGAATCTTTGGAGGGAGCTCCAAAGGAGCTGACTGAGGAGCTGACTGATCTAGAGAAGATCTGTGTGGAGGAGTGGGCCAAAATCCCTCCTGCAGTGTGTGCAAACCTGCTGAAAAACTACAGGAAACGTTTGACCTCTGTAATTGCAAACAAAGGCTACTGTACCAAATATTAACATTGATTTTCTCAGGTGTTCAAATACTTATTTGCAGCTGTATCACACAAATAAATAGTTAAAAAATCATACATTGTGATTTCTGGATTTTTTTTTTTAGATTATGTCTCTCACAGTGGACATGCACATATGATGACAATTTCAGACCCCTCCATGATTTCTAAGTGGGAGAACTTGCAAAATAGCAGGGTGTTCAAATACTTATTTACAATCATACATATACACACACACACACACACACACACACACATATATATATGTGTGTGTGTGTGTGTGTGTGTGTGTGTGTGTGTGTGTGTGTGTGTGTGTGTGTGTGTGTGTGTGTGTGTGTGTGTGTGTGTGTGTGTGTGTGTGTGCATGCGTGCACGTGAGTGTGTGTGTGTGTGTGTGTGTGTGTGTGTGTGTGTACGTGCACTAATAACAAATAAGTATAGATAAATACAAACCAGCGGGCAAATAAGTAGCCAGGCCACCGTTTTGCCCGCTGCTCCCGATGGCCAGACCTGAATTCTACATTTAGCACAGTATTATTAGCCTATTATATATTTATTAACAACTAAAACTATGGCGTCCTCTGTGTTAGCCTTTTAAACTATAAGTACTTCTCAACGTGCACGCAGGCTATAGCCTACATAAACGATGTAAAACAGTCCGCGACCTCCCCCGCTATAGCTATGGCACAGTCCACGTAAATTGGGGAAAAAATAGAAGGAAAATAAAATCGGTTAGATTTCAATTCATTCAAAAGATAATTTCTTAAGTCATAATTTAGCAAAAGGAAATTTGAAAAAAGGAGAGAAAATGGCAAAAATCCACTGATGAAGTAACCGAGAAAAAGGAAAAAATGGACGTTTGTTTCAATATTTTATTTTTTGCATTTGCACTATATGGTCTGAAAATTGAATTGTGAAGCGTTACACGGACCAGGTTGAAATATGAGTAAATATTTTTCCTCATTATTATTCATGCAGTTGTTATGATGGCATATTAACTGATTTATTAATTCATTAATTAAAAGACTACATAAAAATGAAAATATTTTGCATATAGTTTTATGAGTGTTTAATATTAATTTATTTAAAAGACTCTGGAATATTAGCAAACATCAGCATTTTTTAATTATGTTATAATGCAGGTTTTATGATTGCATATTTGTTTAAATATTATTTCATTTAAAGATTGCATGACATATTTGTTTAAAATGCATTTTTTAATTATTATATTATTATTGTTTTTTGACTTAATATTCATAACAAACTTAATAAAAAGACTTTGAAATATGAGTAAACATTTTTCCTCATTATTATTCATGCAGTTGTTATGATTGCATATTAACTGATTTATTAATTAATTAATTAAAAGACTACATAAAAATGAAAATATTTTGTTTTTATGATATAATATTAATTTAGTTAAAAGACTTTGGAATATTAGCAAACATCATCATGATTTAATTATGCATATTTAAATATTATTTACTTCAAAAACTGCACAATATATTTGTTTAAAATGCCTTTTCTGATCATTTTTATGCAGTTTTATGACTTCATATTAATTCAAAGATGTTCCTTATTCTTTCCTGATTATTATTCATGCAGTTGTTATGATTGCATATTAGTTGATATATTAACTAAAAATACAAAAACAAGGAAATAGTTTGCATATAGTTTTATGACGTAATATTAATTTAGTTAAAAGACTTTGGAATATAAGCAAACATCAGCATTTTAAAAATTATTTAATTATGCATATTTGTTTAAAATGCATCTTGGTTATTTTCTAATTATTTTTTCATAATGACTTTATAATGATTCTTTAAAAGTTTAATGAAAATACTATGAAATATTAGTTAAAAAAAGTCCTAATTATTACATAATTACCTCATTATTAAAGATGGAAATTAAAATATTTTGCATATAGTTTTATGAGTGTTTAATATTAATTTAGTTAAAAGACTTTGGAATATTAGCAAACATCAGCATTTTTTAATTATGTTATAATGCAGGTTTTATGATTGCATATTTGTTTAAATATTATTTAATTTAAAGATTGCATGACATATTTGTTTAAAATGCATTTTTTAATTATTATTGTATTATTATTTTTTTACTTAATATTCATAACAAACTTAATGAAAAGACTTTGAAATATGAGTAAACATTTTTCCTGATTATTATGCATGCAGTTGTTATGATGGCATATTAACTGATTTATTAATTAATTAATTAAAAGACTACATAAAAATGAAAATATTTTGTTTTTATGATATAATATTAATTTAGTTAAAACACTTTGGAATATTAGCAAACATCATCATGATTTAATTATGCATATTTAAATATTATTTACTTCAAAAACTGCACAATATATTTGTTTAAAATGCCTTTTCTGATCATTTTTATGCAGTTTTATGACTTCATATTAATTCAAAGATGTTCCTTATTCTTTCCTGATTATTATTCATGCAGTTGTTATGATTGCATATTAGTTGATATATTAACTAAAAATACAAAAAACAAGGAAATATTTTGCATATAGTTTTATGACGTAATATTAATTTAGTTAAAAGACTTTGGAATATTAGCAAACATCAGAATTTAATTATACATATTTGTTTAAAATGCTTCTTGGTTATTTTCTAATTATTTTTTCATAATGACTTAATATTCTTTAAAAGTTTAATGAAAATACTATGAAATATTAGTAAAAAAAAGTCCTAATTATTGCATAATTACCTCATTATTAAAGATGGAAATTAAAATATTTTGCATATAGTTTTATGAGTGTTTAATATTAATTTAGTTAAAAGACTTTAGAATATTAGCAAACATCAGCATTTTTTAATGATGTTATAATGCAGGTTTTATGATTGCATATTTGTTTAAATATTATTTCATTTAAAGATTGCATGACATTTGTTTAAAATGCATTTTTTAATTATTATATTATTATTGTTTTTTGACTTAATATTCATAACAAACTTAATAAAAAGACTTTGAAATATGAGTAAACATTTTTCCTCATTATTATGCATGCAGCTGTTATGATGGCATATTAACTGATGTATTAATTCATTCATTAAAAGACTACATAAAAATACAATTATTTAGCATATAGTTTTATGACATCACATTCATTTAGTTAAGACTTATTGAAATATTAGCAAACGTTAGCATTTTAAAATGATTCAATTATGCATATTTGTTTAAAATGCATTTTTTAATTATTGTATTATTATTGTTTAAAAAACTTAATAAAAAGGCATATTAGTAAACATTTTTCATAATTATTATGCATGCCATTGTTATGATCGCAAATTAGTTCATATATTAATAGACTACATACAAATATGAATATTCATTTAGTTAAAAGACTAGATTTTCCTCATTCTTTTCTAACGATTATGAAATATGTCCATGTTATTTGCATCTACTATTGACATGAAATTCATATTTGATAAATATAATAAAGAACACACATACAGTAACAGCATATTTACAAACGTAATATTAATTTAGCTAAAAGACTGGAATATTAGCAAACATCAGCATTTTAAAATGATTCAATAATGCATATTTGTTTAAATATTATTTAATTCAAAGACTGCATGACATATTTGTTTAAAATGCATTTTCTAATTATTTTACAATTATTTTTCATGTAGTTTTATGACTTAATATTCATAAAAATTTAATGAAAAGGCTTTGGAATATTAGTAAACATTTTTCCTGATTATTATCCATGCAGTTGTTATGATGGCATATTAACTGATATATTAATTAGAAATAACTAAAAACAAGAAAATAGTTTTGCATATAGTTTTATGACAATATTAATTTAGCTAAAAGACTTTGGAAAACTAGCAAACATCAGCATTGTAAAATGATTCAATAATGCATATTTGTTTAAATATTATTTAATTCAAAGACTGCATGACATATTTGTTTAAAATGCATTTTCTAATTATTATATTATTATTGTTATTGACTTAATATTCATAAAAAACTTAATGAAAAGACTTTGGAATATTAGTAAACATTTTTCATAATTATTATGCATGCAGTTGTTATGATCACATATTAGTTAATATATTAATATACTACATAAAAATATGAATATTCATTTAGTTAAAAGACTAGATTTTCCTCATTCTTTTCTAATGATTATGCATCTTTACAACCTGATCATATAAAATAAAAGTCTACGGGGAATATTTTTAATCTGAACTGTGAAGACAATTAGAGCATATAAAAAGACAAAAATCATGTGATGTCCATGTTATTTGCATCTACTATTGACATGAAATTCATATGGGATATATAATACAGAAGGCACATACAGTAACAGCATATTTACAAATAACACATTGAATTTTTATTTGCACAAACCTTTATATACACACATGATATTTCACAGCAGAGACAAGCGAGCCATTCAGAAAACTCAAATAATAAATATAGCTGCAAGCAGCCATCATCGGGGCCAAGAGCAAAGAGGAACACAAGACATGCCAAAATGGCTGTGAGTGTCAGATCAACTGCAGCAATGTGCAATTAAACACATTTAAAGATGATTTTAGGCAAAAGGGCTGAAAAAAGCATTGTAGTCAATGGGAATTTCATGTTTTGTTCTATTATAGCGCCACCAAGAGGCGCAATCCTACCATTTTTTTATGTGTCCCCTTACTATCAATATTTTGACATTTGGGCATTAGTATTTTTCAATTGACCTATGTTTCCGAACTTCTGACGCTGGTTTCGTCTCGATCGGACTAGCGGTTTCAAAGATATCAGCTAACGTTTTTTAACGCTGCACAAACCATACACCGAAACCTAGCAAGTCTGGTATTGTTGGACTCGGTAAGGATTCAGGAGACAAAAAAAGTTACTCCCATGATAATAAGTCAACCACACCCACAGTTATAAGCATTTGAAGAAGAAAAAAATCTCCACTAGGGGGCGCTGTTTCAAAACTCCTCCAGCTCCTTCAGGGTATCGAGCTGATGACCCATACCGAGTTTCGTAACAATGCGTTCATGTGTTCATAAAATACAGCATTTTAGCACATAATTCAAAATGGCCGACAGCCAAAATGGCCGATATGGTAAAATTTGATATCAGTCGACTCGGCATGATGTCCCGAATCTAACGAGACCATTTTTATTTGGATAAATAGCCATTTTTCGTATCTCCGGACCAGTAGGTGGCGCTGTGCAGAAACACAGCATGTTGCCTGAGGTCATGCTTGTGATGACATGTACCAAGTTTGGTTTGAATATGATAAAGCGTTGCGGAGATACAGCCTTATGTGTATTTGCGCAACTGCTACGTAAAATTTGTTTGCGTGTTTATCGAAAACAATTTGACGAATCAACTTGAATTCCACAAATTTTTGTTGGCACCGTCTGAAGATGATCTGGTTAAATTTTCGTGCAAATCGGACGAACCGTCTAGGACGAGTTTGCAAAAGCAAGCTTTTCGGAAAATTCAAAATGGCGGGGAAATTATAATCACGGAAAATGGCGTCATAGGGTTTGGTTTCTATCTCTTATGGTTCAAAAGTTATTAGCATAAACATGAGTCAAAATTTGGACAGGTGGTGGCGCTAGAGGGATTGAGTTAGAGACTCCAAATTTGCTACAGTGACAGATCAGACTGTCCTCTATCTGTGTGCCAAATTTCACAACGTTTTACCATACGGTTCTATGGGCTGCCATAGACTCAAGAGCGGAAGAAGAAGAAGACCCCTAATTACCAGAACTTAATGGTTATTTTATTGATGTGCAAAATGAATATGAGCGAGCTGCTGACGAACATATACAGGAGCAAAACCCCCACGGCGAAGGCGTCGCTGCTGTTCAGCGTGTCTATGAACACATTGGTCAAACCCGTCATGAGGTTGGCCAGCAGGAAATACAGCAGCTGGTTCCGGCTAACGGACTGAACCAGGCACAACGCATCCATATCCACTTTATCCGACTTCCTCTTTTGGTACGGATTCCACGACGCAGACACAAGGGAAAAATTCGAGATGACTTTAGAGAAAAGTAACACTAAATCCCCAATGCTCAAGCACGAGAGAAAGAGCACGACTTGCGCCACAGTCCAAATGCAGAAGGAAAGGTTGGCCATCCTGCGGGAAACCGGCTCGGTGCATGTCTGGCACATGTACAACGCCGAAAACAACCCAACGCTGGTCAACAGAAGGTTACGGATCGCTCCGATCCAGTCCTGAACGGATGCTCTGCTCTGCATGAGGTATCGGCCGACCTGAACCCCAGCCATGTAGATGGCAATATAACCCACCACGGAGAAGATGCCCTCTTTGTTTTCCTGCAGAAAGCCTGTGCGCTCATTCCCGCGGATGAGGAAGGCCTTCAGACCCGTCGTCTCTAAGACGACCTGGTACACTCCACCGATGAGCAGAGCGAGAAGCCACGAGGAGCCCGCGGGAAAGAGAGCCAGGAGCGCAGACGCCACCACTCGGACGATGGCGAGCGTGAAGAAGAAGTTCCAGTGGACGCCGTACTCCGTCACGTGTTCGTGGTATCCGGCCGACTTGACGCTCGCAAGTCTCACGAACCCTAACACGACCAAAGGCCAGACGGAGACGGACTGTTTTAGCACATGACCGATCCTCGAGCCGCGCATGTGCTTCCCTCTCGCCTCGGGACACACCAGTGCGTTAGCCATCACGTACGCTCCCACGCCGAAATCCATCACGCCCGTCCCATACGTCTCCGTCTTGGCGTAGCGTCTTGGGAACACACTAAAATCAACCGCCAGGATGCTGATCGCCGTCTTCACGTTGACCAGAACGCGGAAGACGGTCACAAACGGGACCGTGTGGGATTCCACTCTGCTCCGCACGAACCTGTCGATCGCACCGGAGAGGGAGCCCTGCTTTCTGCTCCTGTACACGAGACTGAGGACGGCAAAGTCCACCGCGGCGATGCCCATGATGACGAAGTGAAGGACGTCACTCAGCGCGGTGCACGACAGGACCAAAGGCATTATCAGTGTGGTGAAGTCCAGCAGGAGATGAGCTGCCCGGGAGAACGGGAGGACACCTTTTCCCAGGTGGAACACTATCAGGAAGAGACCTCGGCTGAGGAAGCACAGCGGCGCTAAGAGGGATCCCAGAGAAACCTCCGTCAGGCTGGTTCCATTGAGATTGCTGACGAATGCGACCTTCTCCTCTGGTGACGCCATTTCTGTCAAAAGAAACAGAGACAAAACGACTCTTATGCTCATTAAAGGGGCATAACACACACACACACACACACACACACACACACACACACACACACACACACACACACACACACACACACACACACAGTTTGTGCCAGTCTCATGTTAATCTTGAGTATCTATAGAGTAGTGTTGATCCTTCCTATCCCCAAAGAGTCTTTAGTTTATCATATTTATAAAAGACAGATACACTGTACCGATTCTTTCTGAAAACAGCCGAGTCCGTGGAGGCGTGCAGTGGGCGGAGCTAAAGAGAGACACGCAAGCATTCACACACTCACGCACGCACACACGCACACACACACACACACACAGACACACGCACGCACGCGCACACACACGCGCACACCGAACACACACGCACGCGCGCACACACGCAAGCATGCACACACTCACGCACGCACACACACACACGCACACCGAACACACACGCACGCACGCGCACACAGACACGCACACCGAACACACACACATACAGACGCACACACACATGCAATCATGTACACACTCACGCACGCAAGCATGCACACACTCACGCACACACACACACACGCACGCACACACACACACGCACGCACGCACACACACAAACGCACACCGAACACACATACATACACACGTACACACACACGCACGCAACCACATACACACACACACGCACGCACACACACACGCACACAACCACATACACACACACACACGCACGCACGCACGCACGCACACACACGCGCGCACACACGCATGCACACACAAGCACGCACACACACACACAACCACATACACACGCACGCACGCGCACACACAAGCACGCACACAAACACGCACACATGCACGCACGCGCACACACACGCACACCGAACACACACGCACGCACACACACACAACCACATACACACGCGCACGCACACACACACACGCGCGCACGCATACGCACACACACGCATGCACACACAAGCACGCACACACACACACAACCACATACACACGCACGCACGCGCACACACGCATGCACACACAAGCACGCACACGCACACAAACACGCACACATGCACGCATGCGCACACACACGCACACCGAACACACACGCACGCACACACACACACGCACGCACACACACGCGCACACACGCATGCACACGCACGCAAACACGCACACACAGTTTGCACTACAATGCCATTTACATACTTCAGATGCTGCTTGACGAACTGTCTTTTGCACTACCATGACATTTGCACACTTCTGATGTTTACTATACTAGACTAGAGTTAAAAAACTAAAACTAGAGTGCAATATCAATATACAGACATTTAAATTAAAAATTAAGCCTGCAAGTGGCATGTAGTGCAAAGACAGTTGGTCATAGTAAACATGACCAACTGTCTTTGCACTACATGCCACTTGCAGGCTTAATTTTTAATTTAAATGTCTGTATATTGATATTGCACTCTAGTTTTAGTTTTTTAACTCTAGTCTAGTTTAAATTATATGTCTTGTCTTGTCTTCACCGTGGGATGGAGGGAAACGTAATTTCGATTGCTTTGTATGTCTGGAACATGTGAAGAATCGACAATAAAGCTGACTCTGACAGTTTGTGCCAGTCTCATGTTAATCTTGAGTATCTATAGAGTAGTGTTGATCCTTCATATCTCCAGAGAGTCTTTAGTTTATCATATTTATAAAAGACAGATACACTGTACCGATTCTTTCTGAAAACAGCCGAGTCCGTGGAGGCGTGCAGTGGGCGGAGCTAAAGAGAGACATGCACGCACACGCACACACACACGCACGCACACACACACATACGCATGCATGCACGCACACACACACACGCTCACGCACACACTCACACATACTCACACACACACACACACACACACACACACGAGAAGTGCCCATATAAGGAATTCCGCCCTTTATGACGTCATACAGGGCCAAACTCGAAAAAAACGTTCAGACTTATTCAAATCCTGAAGGAGTGTATTTGGCACAGAAATACTCCGTAACTATTTTTTTTGTCCATGTTTATCATGAGAATCAACTCTAACAGTGTAAATAAGGCAGAATACATGAAATAGCATTAGCAAATTTCCCTTTTCTATTTTAGTATGCTTGAAAATATAATTTATTCCTGTGATTAAAGCTGAATTTATCATCATTCCTCCAGTCTTCAGTGTCACATGACCCTCACAAATCATTCTCAGATGAGGATTTATTATCAAATTTGGAATATTTTATATATTTTTCATAAACTAGATTCATAAACTCAGGATTCTTCAATGAATAAAAAGTTAAAAAAAGAACAGCATTTATTTAAAATATATTCAATATACACTAAAGCTCAAACGTTTAAGGTCAGTACTTATTTATTTATAATTCATATTTTTATTCAGCAAGGATGTGTTAAATTGACAAGAAGTGATTTATATTGTTAGAAAAGATTTGTATTTTGAATAAATATTGTTGTTTTTTAACTTTTTATTCATCAAAGAATCCTGAAAAAAGTAAAGCGGAAAATATTAAGATGATAAATCAATTTCTGGAGGGTCATGTGACACTGAAGACTGGAGTAATGATGATAAACTCAGCTTTGATCACAGGAATAAATGACACTTTATTATATATTCACATAGAGAACGGCCCTTTTAAATTGTAATAATATTTCACAATTTTGCTGTTTCTTTTCTGTATTTTTTGATCCAATAAATGCAGTCTTGAGCATAAGAGACTTCTTTCAAAAACATTAAAAATACTAATGTTTCCAAACTTTGGACCAGTACTGTATATACACAGTATATTACATATAAATTCAATGATATGACTTTTGTAAATGTAAAAAACAGGTGCTAATAATATAACAATGACAAAATATTGTCAGATTCTCATGGTAGTGAAAATATAAAGTTGTGTGATCCTCTGCCAACCACCTAAAGTTTATGACCATCTCTAAAATTTATGAAAAATGTGACTTACCTCTTCCTTTGTGATGTGTTTAGACTACAGAAACCACATTACAGCAGGATAAACCGGTTTAACACACTAAACAGGGACTCCATTTATCATTACTGTATCTGTATATCTTTATTAAATATTATAAATACACATTGCTCTAATAGATCGTTTATTCTTCTGTAATAATCCTCAGTTTATAACAAAGTGTCTTCTCACATTGGCATCGGGATGTTTCTTTTCCGGGTTGGGCGTGGCTTACAGGAAAACGTCATTGGGGGCGCCTAAAATGACGTTCCTGCGTGCGCGTGTCAGTACAGTAGCCGGTGAAGCAGTCGATTCTGTTCCCTTCCGGAATTCGTGTTCCCCCTCAACGAAGCAAGCACAGCTGGGTGTACGGAAAGCGAAAAAGGCCAAAAGTGTTGGCGCTACTTCCAAATGTCTTGCTACACTGCAGCATAATAAAATCACTCACACTCCTAGTGGTTAAGCAGTCGATTCTGTTCACTTCGGAATGTCAGTTTCCCTTTACGCAATCACACTGCAAGTTACTCGTAGTTGCCGAGTTACCATCAGAACTAACGTGAGCAAGAAGCACAACTGGATGTACGGGAAGCCAAAAGGTTCAAAAAGTACTTTTCTTTTTTAGAAGCGAGATTTTCCAGCTGCCAGTTAAACCCTGCTTATTTATTGTCAATTTTAAAATGTATTACCGATTTCAATGTATTGTTTATTAAGGCTTTGGTTAGATGGTCACAGGTGTTTAATGTCACATTTTATATTTTGAAAGAAATAAAGACATAGGCTACGGCTTGTTTTCAGACACTGTTTTGGGAGGTGTAACAGTTTACCCAAAGTGAAATATAAAACGCAAACTCCAAAAACAAGTCATTTATTACAAGAAGCACATTTGTATTCGTGGATGGATTGCCCACACACTTCATGTGGAACCAGCACCCACAGTAGTCACAGGAAATCTGTAAAAATAAAAAATATATTATTATTATTATTATTATTGTCATTAGTGCCCTCTGAAGCTGTATATTAATTATGATAAGAATGTTACGTTGCACCCGTGCATGTGAAAAATATTAAAGAAGCTAATAATAGCAATATATGGTTTTAATCATATTTATATATTTATTTTATATGATCAAAGAGTTATCACAACATGTGTTTTTACATTGTTTTACCTCATCAAAATAATCAAAGCAATTTTCAACTTTTAAAAAAATGTATGTAAGGTTCAACTCATTTCTTAAAGTCAATTTAATGTAATTTGCGTTGAAAAACTTAAACATCTGAATATGTGTTTCCCTTATGACAATAATATGAGGCATTAAGTTTTGAAGTCAGCATGGACAGATTAGACTAATTTGTATAGGTAAAATTCAACTGCATAAATTCAGACATAATACAATGAACAAGTGCAAAATGAATTACATTCACAGAATAAATGGAGTGTGTGTGAGAATGATTTTATTATGCTGCAGTGTAGCAAGACATTTGGAAGTAGCGCCAACACTTTTGGCCTTTTTCGCTTTCCGTACACCCAGCTGTGCTTGCTTCGTTGAGGGGGAACACGAATTCCGGAAGGGAACAGAATCGACTGCTTCACCGGCTGCCGTTGGTGTGTGAGTCGCGCGCGGGTGGGAGTTTTGTCCTTCACTGAGGGAATCTCTTCACGGCTTAAAAAACATTAAATAACTCGTATAATGGCAGAGACATAAACGAGTAAATACCGCGAAACGCGTCTTTATAAAGTGTACAGTCATGGCGAATGTCAAACAGAAGCTTTTATTCCGAAATAAAGACGTTTCTGACGGGACACTCGGGAGTTTGGAAAAAGCTGGAAAACCAAATCGATCGAAGGAAAAGGTACGACTTTTTATTTTACCTCAGTTTTTCTTTATCAAAGTTTATGAGGGAAATGTTGTCATTGACAAACAAGACTTGTTAGAGTTAAACTGACAAATTGGATATAATAAAAATAAACAGTCCGTTACAAAAAAAAGTAACGTTACCGTATCGTGGTGGGATAAAAAGTAATACCGTGGTACTGAATTTATGCCATATTTCTACTTCAAATGTATTACGAAGTCACATGTATATACATTTATTTGCAGATTTATTAACACTCTAAAAATACCTTTTTTTGTCCATGTTTATCATGAGAATCAACTCTAACAGTGTAAATAAGGCAGAATACATGAAATAGCATTAGCACATTTCCCTTTAAATTTATTTGCATTTATTTGATCAAAATTACAGAAAAAAACTGTACAATTCTGAAATATTATTACAATTTAAAATAATAGTTTTCTATTTTAGTATGCTTGAAAATATAATTTATTCCTGTGATCAAAGCTGAATTTATCAGTGTCACATGATCCTCACAAATCATTCTCATATGAGGATTTATTATCAAATTTGGAATATTTTATATATTTTTCATAAACTAGGACTCTTTGATGAATAAAAAGTTTAAAAAAAGAACAGCATTTATTTAAAATATATTCACTAAAGCTCAAACGTTTAAGGTCAGTATTTATTTATTTATTTATTTATTTATAATTCATATTTTTATTCAGCAAGGATGTGTTAAATTAACAAGAAGTGATTTATATTGTTAGAAAAGATTTGTATTTTGAATAAATGTTGTTCTTTTTTTAAACTTTTTATTCATCAAAGAATCCTGAAAAAAGTAAAGCGGAAAATATTAAGATGATAAATCAATTTCTGGAGGGTCATGTGACACTGAAGACTGGAGTAATGATGATGTATATCAAATTATGTATATCAAACACTTTATTAACACTCTAAAAATACCGTCCCTGATTATTCCTGTCATAACAATAAACATTTTATTTTTAAAGGACGTATAACTTAAAAAAAGTTACCCTAGTTTTCTATTAATCTTAACAATAACTGTTATTAAAGTGATTAAATCGAATTACTATGAACATGGTGTTACCTCATTTGCATGTTCATTGACGTGGCTCGTGTTGTCATTGGCGGATTAATGCCATTAAGGTCCAGATTATTCCGCAGGTCAAGCTAATCTGAGCATGCGCACAAAACTACTTTATGCTAGTCTCTAATTTTTTTTTGGGCAACCTATAACTTATCCAGAAGACATATTATAATATATTGTCCGTGTTTTGATATGTTCATTAGTCTAATAAAGTTGCACTAGTAAAGGTCACCCTCAGGTCTTGTTTACTGTTAGGTGTGTGTAGTAATTTTTTCCCCCCTCATTATGATTCAGTCGGAAAGTTCCCGGCAGTTGAAATGGGATCATGTTAAAATCTACGGGAATCTGTAATTGTGTTGTTATTGATCCATATGTGATCTCAAAGCAAAGTGTGTGTGGATTCCTCCAGGTGTTGCGGTCGTTAACCGGTGTGTGTTATTGGATTAGGAGCGGGCCTGTCCAGCAGACGGTGTGTACTGTGTATTATTAGCTTGTCTTCAGCATGTCCTGACCCGTCTCGACAGCATCGGAGGAAGCACGTGCAGTTACACCACTCCGTCTATACCCGATATATACCCAGATATTCATCATTTTCTTGACAAAGGCGTGTTATATTGGGATAATGTTCTTTAATAATGTCGCTCATTGGGTGCATTTGCTTGCAAACATCTTTCAAGTGAGGAATATTATCTCAAAGATGTCAGAAATATGACATGTACTGAAACATTATAGTATGTTGCAGATAAATATGGCTCTTTCCTTTGATGCATAAACACAGCGGGCATAAAACGAGCTTAATGATGATATTGTTTATTATGAGATGTGCAATTGCATACCATGAGCTTTGAATAGATGTGTTTTTAAGTTTAAATTATACTGTTTTTAATCAAATGTAGGGATGCATGAAATTTCGGCCACTATATCGGTATCGGCCGATAGGGATGCGTGATGTTTAAATTATACTTTTTTTAATTAAACGTAGGGATGTACGCTATAACGGCCACTATATTGGTATCGGCCGATATTAGGAATGCATAATATTTAAATTATACTGTTTTTAATTAAATTTAGGGATGTACGATATAACGGCCACTATATCGGTATCGGCCGATATTAGGAATTCATAATATTTAAATTATACCGTTTTTAATTAAATTTAGGGATGTACGATATAACGGCCACTATATCGGTATCGGCCGATAGGGAAGCATGATGTTTAAATGATACTTTTTTTAAATTAAACTTAGGGATGCACGATATATCGGCCACTATATCGGTATCGGACTATATTAGGAATGCATAATATTTAAATGATACTGTTTTTAATTAAATTTAGGGATGTACGATATATCAGCCACTATATTGGTATCGGCCGATAGGGATGCATGATATTTAAATTATACTGTTTTTAATTAAACTTAGGGATGCACGATATATCAGCCACTATATCGGTATCGGCCGATATTTGGTCTTTTTTAATGTTACCATTATAATTCTTAAAAATATATGGATTTATCAGCCGATATATCGGTTATCGGCTTTTAAATATAAAGAATTATCGTTGTGCAAAACAGCATCAGGGCTTGCACAATGAAACCTTTCTGAATGGGTTTGCTGCATCAGCACAGTGAGAGATCTTGAATGCATGCTCTGAGCAGTTTTATTTGCGTTGCGCAGGTAAATGGACTGAAAGACAAAGCCCAGGGCCTCGGGAAACCCCTCAATGATTCGCTGGAAGGGGAAATCAGAGACTTCCTCATCAATGAAGCTGAGCTTCACACGTACGATGACCTCACTAAAGTCAACCCGGTGACCCCTTCTACAGGTACAGTGTGTGTGTGTGTGTGTGTGTGTGTGTGTGTGTGTGTGTGTGTGTGTGTGTGTGTGTGTGTGTGTGTGTGTGTGTGCAAATGCACTTGGGGACATGTTTGTTTGATTTTTGTAAGTGGCAATATTGGTCAGCTATCAGAATGGGACATATTTTAATTGCAAGTAAATAATGTCAAGATTAGTTTTCTCCAAATTCAGATGGTATGCTATTCTTTAAGTATTTGGATTGCCTGATTTCAGTTTTAAAATGTGACATTTTAGATTGGAGTTTGTATTCTGATTCATAATATCAACCATCACATCATCCATCCATCCACACTTGCACGCTCACTTAATTCCTGCTGTGGTGTTTTGTGTGTTGGGCAGTGCTGAAATGTCTGCAGGCCAGGTACAGCGCGAAGGTTTTCTACACACATGCTGGCTGTACGCTAGTCGCCCTCAACCCCTTCCAACCCATCCCTCACCTGTACTCTCTGGATGTGATGAGGGAATATCACTCTGCACCTCAGCCTCAGGTAAACACGTGATGACATGAGCAAGTCTATCAGGACATCTCCAACATAAAAATGTAGACCAAATACTTTGGTGTCCCAATCAGCAGTAGGGGGCGTGTCCACTCATGATGGGGGAGGAGAGAGAGTGAGCCAATCAGCAGAAGTGGGTGTGTCCACTCATGAAGGGAGGAGAGGGAGTGAGCCAATCAGCAGTAGGGGGCGTGTCCACTCATGATGGGGCAGGAGAGAGAGTGAGCAAATCAGCAGAAGTGGGTGTGTCCACTCATGAAGGGAGGAGAGGGAGTGAGCCAATCAGCAGTAGGGGGCGTGTTCACTCATGATGGGGGAGGAGAGAGAGTGAGCAAATCAGCAGAAGTGGGTGTGTCCACTCATGAAGGGAGGAGAGGGAGTGAGCCAATCAGCAGTAGGGGGCGTGTTCACTCATGATGGGGGAGGAGAGAGAGTGAGCCAATCAGCAGAAGTGGGTGTGTCCACTCATGAAGGGAGGAGAGGAAGTGAGCCAATCAGCAGAAGGGGCGTGTCCACTCATGATGGGGGAGGAGAGAGAGTAGGTGTGTTCGACATCGGCTGCGGCCGGATGCAACTGATCGGCGAGAGTAGCCGCGTGCAGGCGGGGAGGAGCTGCAAACGGAGACGTGAAGTCGGACACTTTCTGCTTCCCGCAGTGACGCTCGCGCTGTGTTTGCATACTTTATCAGCTGAAGTGAAATAAATGCAATATTTGGCAATACACAGATGTTTCAGAGACATTATTGTCATGTCATACTTTATGTACTGCTTAATACAGCGTGTGTTTGTACAAGAATAAAGTTCAACATATAAGCCTACACTATCAATGAAGTGGGGTTTACGTTTTTAATCAGTTTTATTTTGATAAACATGACAATATAACATCGCGACTACATGAAAGGAGGTTTTACTGTTATAAAAAACAGATTTGTGCGCATTAGTGGAGCTGAAGGTTTCAGAATAAACACGAAACACGCGTGATCGCTGTCATGCGGTGAATCCAGCCAATCGTGGAACAGCTGTGTCGTCATCAGAGTCCGTGCAGCCTCCTGCAGCTGCTCTGTAGAAACTGCACCGGCTGTATCAGCCGACTGCTCTAGAATCGCTCTCGCGGTGCTTTGTTGACATACGTCACTGTCACGTGGCGTCGGCGCTGCCTCAAGTCGGACAAAATTTCTAACCGGCATGCACTGCTTCAAGTCAGCCGCCGATCGGTCTGCGCATCGCTGGGTGAAGTCGAACAAGCCTAGTGAGACAGTCAGCTGTAGGGGGCGTGTCCACTCGTGATGGGGGAGGAGAGAGAGTGAGCCAATCAGCAGAAGGGGCATGTCCACTCATGATGGGGGAGGAGAGAGAGTGAGACAATCAGCAGTAGGGGGCGTGTCCACTCATGATGGGGGAGGAGAGAGAGTGAGCTAATCAGCAGAAGGGGCATGTCCACTCATGATGGGGGAGGAGAGAGAGTGAGACAGTCAGCTGTAGGGGGCGTGTCCACTCGTGATGGGGAGGAGAGAGAGTAAGCCAATCAGCAGAAGGGGCATGTCCACTCATGATGGGGGAGGAGAGAGAGTGAGACAATCAGCAGTAGGGGGCGTGTCCACTCATGATGGGGGAGGAGAGATAGTGAGCCAATCAGCAGTAGGGGGCGTGTCCACTCATGATGGGGAGGAGAGAGAGTGAGACAATCAGCAGTAGGGGGCGTGTCCACTCATGATGGGGAGGAGAGAGAGTGAGACAATCAGCTGTAGGGGGCGTGTCCACTCATGATGGGGAGGAGAGAGAGTGAGACAATCAGCTGTAGGGGGCGTGTCCACTCATGATGGGGGAGGAGAGAGAGTGAGACAATCAGCTGTAGGGGGCGTGTCCACTCATGATGGGGAGGAGAGAGAGTGAGACAATCAGCTGTAGGGGGCGTGTCCACTCATGATGGGGAGGAGAGAGAGTGAGACAATCAGCTGTAGGGGGCGTGTCCACTCGTGATGGGGAGGAGAGAGAGTAAGCCAATCAGCAGAAGGGGTATGTCCACTCGTGATGGGGAGGAGAGAGAGTAAGCCAATCAGCAGAAGGGGTATGTCCACTCGTGATGGGGAGGAGAGAGAGTAAGCCAATCAGCAGTAGGGGGTGTGTCCACTCATGATGGGGGAGGAGAGAGAGTGAGCTAATCAGCAAAAGGGGCATGTCCACTCATGATGGGGGAGGAGAGAGAGTGAGACAAGGCTTGTTCGACTTCACCCAGCGATGCGCAGACCGATCGGCGGCTGACTTGAAGCAGTGCATGCCGGTTAGAAATTTTGTCCGACTTGAGGCAGCGCCGACGCCACGTGACAGTGACGTATGTCAACAAAGCCCCGCGAGAGCGATTCTAGAGCAGTCGGCTGATACAGCCGGTGCAGTTTCTACAGAGCAGCTGCAGGAGGCTGCACGGACTCTGATGACGACACAGCTGTTCCACGATTGGCTGGATTCACCGCATGACAGCGATCACGCGTGTTTCGTGTTTATTCTGAAACCTTCAGCTCCACTAATGCGCACAAATCTGTTTTTTATAACAGTAAAACCTCCTTTCATGTAGTCGCGATGTTATATTGTCATGTTTATCAAAATAAAACTGATTAAAAACGTAAACCCCACTTCATTGATAGTGTAGGATTATATGTTGAACTTTATTCTTGTACAAACACACACTGTATTAAGCAGTACATAAAGTATGACATGACAATAATGTCTCTGAAACATCTGTGTATTGCCAAATATTGCATTTATTTCACTTCAGCTGATAAAGTATGCAAACACAGCGCGAGCGTCACTGCGGGAAGCAGAAAGTGTCCGACTTCACGGCTCCGTTTGCAGCTCCTCC